>JAFIRS010005538.1:0-54855 GCA_018342105.1 Gonioctena quinquepunctata
AAGTTAAATAAAAACTTCTATCAAATGAAAAATTCTCCCAATCAAACGATATTACCAAATATAAGTAAAACAAGATGAATTACGATTCTCAGTTAAAACGTTGATACAAACTTAAAAAATAATCAATATAAAATATCCTTCCTTATCTTTTGCAATCTTTCTTGCTAGGAACCATTAATCTTGAACGATTCATCATATCACATCACTCCGTTTCCAGATCGGGCGTCGAATGAATGAAGACGTTCAAATTTGAAGATGGGAGATGCACGTAATGAAAATACGTCATGCACAATGTTGCCACTAATTTAGTATGAATATTCGTCGAAGAAAATGGCCGGGCCTCGTATATCTGGCAGAACACAATCAACATATACCAGCAGGAAGGGAGGCACTTGAGCCCATGTCACTTTGGGCGCAGGGACCAATTCTATGTATAGACAGGTGCGTACGTCGCTGAAACAATGGCGCGTGGCATAGGTGAGCGGATGAGTGTTGGCCAGTGGCTGTGGATTGGGGGTAAATTGGGGGTTGGCCCACCTGGGGAATGTGTTCCATGACGTAATCCGGGCGGCGTCGGTAGACGTCAAAGGTCAAAATGACGACGGCAGACTTCACGACACCGTTGGATAGCTTTTTCCGGTGGCCCATGGCCAGAAACTTCCTTCAAAGACCGAAAGTAGGGGGTTGATCCAGCTAGTGGGGTGCAGACGGTCATATTTGGGTGGAGTTGCCTCAATTTTCGGTTGGCGGCAACGGGATTAGCCATGGCCCGTGACGGAATGGCCGCAAACTTACACGGTATGGCCTGAACGGGTGAAAAGACACCGCAAACGGCCTGTGCTGAGATAAGGCGTTCGGTTTGGCGACGGAATGTGGACGTCAACGGGCTGAATTTCGGCGATTGGTTCATCTAGTGGGGTGCAAACGGCCGTATTTGGGTTGAGTTGGGTTGGTCAACCGTGACGTTGGCCCAGAGGGACATGTGAGGGTTGGGACCGTGGCTTTGGTCCATCGAAAACGACGAGAATGGCGCAGTATTGGTATCAAAAACGACGAGAATGGCGCAGTATGGGGCAGTATTGGTATCGAAAACGACGAGAATGGCACAGTATTGGTATCGAAAACGACGAGAATGGCGCAGTATGGGGCAGTATTGGTATCAAAACGACGAAATGGCGCAGTATGGGGCATTGGTATCGAAAACGACGAGAATGGCACGTATTGGTATCGAAAACGACGAAATGGCACAGTATTGGTATCGAAAACGACGAGAATGGCGCAGTATGACGCAGTATTGTGTATCGAAAACGACGAGAATGGCGCAGTATTGGTATCGAAACGACAGAATGGCGCAGTATTGGTATCGAAAACGATGAGAATGGCGCAGTATTGGTATCGAAACGACGAGGAATGGCTCAGTATTGGTATCGAAAACGACGAAACGACGAGGAATGGCGCGTATTGGTATCGAAAACGATGAGAATGGCGCAGTTTGGTATCGAAACGACGAGAATGGCGCAGTATTGGTATCGAAAACGACGAGAATGGCTCAGTATTGGTATCGAAAACGACGAGAATGGCGCAGTATGACGCAGTATTGGTATCGAAAACGACGAGAACGACGAGAATGGCGCAGTATTGATATCGAAAACGACGAGAATGGCGCAGTATTGGTATCGAAAACGACGAGAATGGTGCAGTATTGGTATCGAAACGACGAAATGGCGCAGTATTGGTATCGAAAACGACGGAATGGCGTAGTATTGGTATCGAAAACGACGAAAACGACGAGAATGACGCAGTATTGGTATCGAAAACGACGAGAACGACGAGAATGGCTCAGTATTGGTATCGAAAACGACGAAAACGACAGAATGGCGCAGTATTGGTATCGAAAACGACGAGAATGGCGCAGTATTGGTATCGAAACGACGAGAATGGTCTTGTATGTGTCAGTTTGCTAAACATAGGGGCTATCAACGAAATAAGTATACAACGTGGCTTTGGCCTGCGAGTGGGGTACAGGGTTGGACCTGCCAGTGGGGTACGATTGCGAGGGTTGGCCTGAAATTTAGGGTTGGTCCACCTCGTTGGGTTCGTTTTGGACAAGAGAGAAATGAGAGTGTGCGGAGCGTAAAGATAGACAGGGTGTTTCATTGGCAGCTGAGAGAAAAAACATGGCCGACATAATTCGAGGAAAAAACATAGCCGTCTGTCATTGTGAAAAAACTTGGCCGTCTGTCATGGAAAAAAACATGGCCGTTTTGAAAGAAAAAAAACATGGCGCCTGTCATTGGAAAGAACATGACCACCTGTCACGAAAAAAAAAACATAGTCACTGTGTAAGAAAAAACATAACCACTTCTCATTGGAGAGAGAAAAAACATGGCCGACATCATTGGGGAAAAGAAAACATGGCCGCTTGTCATTGGAAAAAACATGGGCGCCTGTCATTGGAAAGAACATGGCCGTCTGTCATCGGAAAAACAAGGCCGCTTTGAAAGAAAAAACATGGCCGTTTGAAAGAAAAAACATGGCCGTCTGTCATCGGAAAACATGGCCATCTATCGTTGAAAAAAAAAACATGGCCGCCTGTCGTTGGAAAAAAAAACATGGCCACCTGGCAATGGAGAGAAAAAAAAACTGTCACGGTGAAAAAAAAAAAATAACCACTTCTCATTGGAAAGAAAAACCTGGTTGACGGTCATTGGAAAGAAAAAAACAAAAATAAAATGTACAGAGTGGCTCAAATCACCATGAAATACATGAAATCATATACATTCTGTATACAGGGTGGACCAAAAAAGTCGATGTCTCCGATTCAGCTGATTTTCAACGAGGCAATGTGAATCGATGTACTTGAGTCATTTTGGCACTTGAAAATCGATAAAAAAAATAAAAAATCCAGTTTCCGTCCTATCATGGCAAGTGAGGTGTCAAATGAAAGGAGATCACCCATATAATCTTAATTCATCAAGCTCCGCCAACCGTGTCTTTGAAGTCTACGGCCCGCCCACCCACCTGTACGTTCACGCACCTGTCTATAGTCAGCCAACGACCGTTGGAGTATACATTCCATCACCAATCGACCCGCCAATGTTGCCACTCACATGCGCTGTTGCCATTTTTCACCCTTTTGAAATGTCGCAGAATCTGCGTAGTATGACACATACTGCTCGTTAGTATGGCGCAGTATGACACCACCAACCGTGTCTTTGAAGTCTACAGTTGGTGTAAAGTACATGAGAGTCTTTTTTTTTCGGTTTCATATTACGCGTTCTGCCATACCTTGTAATTCTGTGTTATAGTGGAAATTTACAAGCAATAATCCATACGTTACCATGGTCACTCATTAAAGGTGGTTTTGTACAGAAGTACTTCATATGACTTCTGATTTCAATCTGTTTGTTCCAGATCATTGTGCGAAAGCACACATTTTGATAAAATCGGGTGCTTTTTGGGGAAATTTCATGATTTCAGTCTGTTTGTTCCAGATCATTGTGCGGTTCAGACCTGTCTTGTGGTGAACAAAAATTTTTGTAATGTCTTCATTGAAAAAATTCAACATTGTAAAAGATAATTTTAGAAAAATTCGACGTTTTGGACTCCAGGGTAGAACTGTGGAGTTCAAAATTGCGAATATACCCAAGGGTGCGGAGCCTGTGGGGTGGGTGAGGGATGCAATCACCCAAATTATTCTCAAAGGAACGGAGGGAGTGGAGCCAACCGATCAGATTGGTTTCACTTTCTGTTCCAAGGATTTTGTCAGAGGGCTAGGGTGGATGCGTTCCAAGCCTGCATCGGAGGTGACAATTGATGATGTGTGGCAGAGAATTTCTGCCATATATCAATCAAATTCCACAGGACTCAATACGGAAACTTTCTGTTTGGAGATAACGTCGGTTCCGATGCCTAAAGGCAAAGGTCCAAGGTCCACGAACCAACACCCCTAAAAAGACAGTTTCTCTCAGATCCCAGCTCTGTACCTTTTGGGTATGAAAATTAATAAGAATTTGTAATGTGTGTGGTCAATTTTCACAAACTTTGTTACCACAAACACAATTTGAGATGAATGATGACGTCACCGACAACGACAATCTGCTCAGAGAGGTGAACAAAATCAGTGAATATGTTGGATGACATTCTTAATTGTTGAAAAGTCTCCCAATTTCGAAGAATTAATGAACCGTCTTTATTAAATTAGAGACCGTAGTTCGTGCTTTCGAAAATTTCAACGAATTAATGAATCGCCTCCATTGACTTGGAAGTCTGTATTCGTGCTGTTGAAATAGAACAGAGGCAAAATTTTCCATTAAGTGTTTCCTCCATCATCTTTATTGTTCCAAATGGTAGCCTATCAGTTATCGATATGTACGATTCGTCCTAAATAACGATAACAAGAGGGGAATCCGAAGGTTTAAACCTTCATAACGAGGCCGCACACACACCTCCAGTCTTTTGTAAGACCTCCTCCTGGGGTTGGCCATGGAAAACGGTGTGTTTGTATCGGTTTTTTCACATTACATCAACATGAGGACTGACGTCACAGTGACATCATTCTTTCAACAGCGGTTTGAGGTTATTTATACCCATATGTGAGAAACAGATGTACAAATAACATATTTATTTATCATCATATACAGATATAATTTTCGATAGTAGAGTCTTGAATTGCTGTAAAAGTCCTTCGGTGGGGCATAAATTCCAGTTGAATTGTCCTGCTGAGACTTTCCGGGTGAATTCGTTATACTTGTAATATGTATCTCGACGAAAGAAATATAAGTGTCCATCGATGTATCTGAAGACCGTTGTGATGTCATTCGGTACGCCTCGGAAAATGTCACTTATTCGCCCTCTACTTTGAATGTCATTTGGGGTATTATTGAATTTGATGTAAGATTGGCTATAAACTGACCAATAATTGGCTCCTGTGTTCGTTTGGAATACAGCATTGATCTCCGTTTTATCAGACATCTGTAGCATGTATATGTTTCGGCTGTGTAAATCCGGGGATGATGCCTCGTAGAATGTATTTGTAGAGTCATCGATGGCTTTGATATTTCCTTCTGCTTTTTGATAAATATGTGAAATCGGTACCGTTGACATTTTTCATACATCCTGCCTTCAAAATATATATTCATGTTCCTACTTTAAGATGACAATATCAGCCTATGTGACACCCTGGATGCTTGTTTTTTCGATCCTGTCGGGTACTCATTGTGATTTTCAAGAAATTGTTTCATTGGTCGAAATAGCTCAGTTGGAAGAGCGATAGACTGAAGATCTGGCGGTCCCTGGTTCGAACCCAGGTTTCGACATTTCCCGTTTTTTGTTTAACTTCGCATGATACACATGCAAACTTTTCATATTCATGTTCTCCAGTCAAAGTTGTCTTGATAGAGTACTCGCACCCTTTTGTATCTCACCCCATAATGAAGTAAGCTCCTAGTGCCCTTTTGCCATCGGAAAATACGCAATTATGATTCTTGGCATCGAGACGAATCCATTGACATCGAAATTTCCCTTATCGCATCGAAATCAGTGGTCACTTCCGGTTTATGAGATTTTGATGGATTTGGACTGTGTTCGATATGGCCTATCCGAATTGAGCATTCGTTTTCTTCTATCTCTATTTCCAACAGACCGGAAGTGCTTCTTTTTCGATGATTCGGTTACATCCGAAACGTCGACATTTCTGTTTTCACTCGACGACAAGTGCCATTCATGTTGAATTCACCCAATAGCATGCCTACCCATCGTCCGCACCCACATCCAACATGGCCGTCTGCATTCAGCCCTACCCAACGCACGTCCACCTCCAACATGGCGGTCTGACCCAGCCTACCGCTGTCTGCAACCAATAGCATGTCCGACCAACCCAACTCAACCCAACCCAAATATGTCCGCCTGCACCCGCCAATAGCGTGCCTACCCTACGCTCCGCCTCCAATATCGCCGTCTACACCCCACTGACCAATAACACGTTACCCACAATGGCCGCCGACCTGGACACCAACGCCCCCAGTGACACCAGTGGCTAAATCATAACGTAGTGGGTTAGAATGCCTTTTTCAATGTCGAAAAGGCCTAGGACGCTGGATTCGTCATTGAAAGAGATACAGCGATGTGCGGCTGAACAAACTTCATTTATTTCTGAGTTGAATCGAATTCTAATATATTCCGAATTTCATTTCATATGGCAGTGAACACCGGAAATAACACTTCTTATCAGAAAGTGCGGATTCCTCATTGTTTATAATAACTTTCCTTATCATCGACAACAGGAAATAGCTTCCGGCCATACTGATAACACTCGGTCACGTAGGCATGACGGTTGGGAGGGAAAAACGTTTTAAATGGCAAACGCGTCAGTTATTTATCACCGCTTCAACCGACTCTCCGTGTACTCATTCCGAATACCAGTACTCGTGCTATTCATCAACACTTTTTCGTGTCTGGGTTCATCTATCGAAAAGTAAGTACATTTTCTTCTTCTTCAGTGCTTTATTCTCCAGTGTGTTGTATTTTTTCAATTCAAAAGTTGATTGTTTCAATGTCGCTGTGAACTCATCAGAAAATTCGCTGGTAAAATCACCCACGTCCCTGAACTCTGAATCTATGATGATATATCAGTCCAGCAAGTTTTATATTTCGATACCTATATAACTTGTAGACCTGATCACAGTTTAATTTCCAAAAGTACATTGCTTCTAGAGTACTCCTATGTTGATTCCTAACGTTTTGAAGCGATTACATCGAAACGGATCAATAATACGTATAGAACATTGAATTTCCTCTTCTCAGAGTATGCGCACGAGGTTGTGCTCCCAATTATAACGAAGTTCGCTCCTCCTGCCCTTTTGACACCGGAAAATGTTTAATCATCTATCTTGACATCGATACGAATCCAATGATACCAAAATTATCGAAATCGAATTTTGGAGATTTGACGGTCGTGGGTTCGAAACCTCAATTTTAACATTTTTTGTTTTTGATGAATTTGCACTGTCCTCGATTAGTCCAATACGAATTGAGTAATGGTTTTGTTATTTCATGTAATTTAAGGCTATCAAATAGCGATTTATTGTTCTACGATAAAGTTGGAGGGCTTAGCTTGATGAATTTAGATTATATGGGTGATCTCCTTTCATTTGACACCTCACTTGCCATGATAGGACGGAAACTGGATTTTTTATTTTTTTTATCGATTTTCAAGTGCCAAAATGACTCAAGTACATCGATTCACATTGCCTCGTTGAAAATCAGCTGAATCGGAGACATCGACTTTTTTGGTCCACCCTGTATACAAAATGTATATGAATTCATGTATTTCATGGTGATTTGAGCCACTCTGTACATTTGATTTTTGTTTTTTTCTTTCCAATGACCGTCAACCAGGTTTTTTCTTTCCAATGAGAAGTGGTTATGTTTTTTCTTCCAACAGACAGTCTTCTTTTCTCTCCAATGACAGGTGGCCATGTTTTTTTCAACGACAGGCGGCCATGTTTTTTCCAATGACAGCGGCCATGTTTTTTTCTCAAATCGGCCATGTTTTTTTTCTTTTACAAAGCGGCCATGTTTTTTTTCCGATGACAGACGGCCATGTTCTTTCCAATGACAGGCGACCATGTTTTTTTTCTTTCAAAACGGCCATGTTTTTCCATGACAGACGGCCAAGTTTTTCACAATGACAGACGGCTATGTTTTTCCTCGAATTATGTCGGCCATGTTTTTCTCTCAGCTGCCAATGAAACACCCTGTCTATCTTTACGCTCCGCACACTCTCATTTCTCTCTTGTCCAAAACGAACCCAACGAGGTGGACCAACCCTAAATCTCAGGCCAACCCTCGCAATCGTACCCCACTGGCAGGTCCAACCCTGTACCCCACTCGCAGGGCAAACCCACATTTTCGGATCTCGCAGCCGCACCCTACTGACAGGATCAACCCCCAGTTTCAGGCCCCACGTTTAACTTTTTTCCTCTTCTGTCGTTTCGATACCAATACTGGCCATTCTCGTCGTTTTCGATACCAATACTGCGCCATTCTCGTCGTTTTCGATACCAATACTGCGCCATTCTCGTCGTTTTCGTCGTTTTCGATACCAATCTCGCCATTCTCGTCGTTTTCGATACCAATACTGCGCCATTCTCGTCGTTTTCGATACCAATACTGCGCCATTCTCGTCTTTTCGTCGTTTTCGATACCAATACTGCGCCATTCTCGTCGTTTTCGATACCAATACTGCGCCATTCTCGTCGTTTTCGATACCAATACTGCCCATTCTCGTCTTTTCGTCTGCCTTCCGTCGTTTTCGTCGTTTTCGATATCAATACTGCGCCATTCTCGTCGTTTTCGTCGTTTTCGATACCAATACTGCGTCATACTGCGCCATTCTCGTCGTTTTCGATACCAATACTGAGCCATTCTCGTCGTTCTGATACCAATACTGCGCCATTCTCGTCGTTTTCGATGGACCAAAGCCACGGTCCAACCCTCACATGTCCCTCTGGGCCAACGTCACGGTTGACCAACCCAACTCAACCCAAATACGGCCGTTTGCACCCCACTAGATGAACCAATCGCCGAAATTCAGCCGTTGACGTCCACATTCCGTCGCCAAACCGAACGCCTTATCTCAGCACAGGCCGTTTGGTGGTGTCTTTTCACCTCGTTTCAGGCCAGACCGTGTAAGTTTGCGGCCATTCCGTCACGGGCCATGGCTAATCCCGTTGCCGCCAACCGAAAATTGAGGCAACTCCACCCAAATATGACCGTCTGCACCCCACTAGCTGGATCAACCCCCTACTTTCGGTCTTTGAAGGAAGTTTCTGGCCATGGGCCACCGGAAAAAGCTATCCAACGGTGTCGTGAAGTCTACCGTCGTCATTTTGACCTTTGACGTCTACCGACGCCGCCCGGATTACGTCATGGAACACATTCCCCAGGTGGGCCAACCCCCAATTTACCCCCAATCCACAGCCACTGGCCAACACTCATCCGCTCACCTATGCCACGCGCCATCGTTTCAGCGACGTACGCACCTGTCTATACATAGAATTGGTCCCTGCGCCCAAAGTGACATGGGCTCAAGTGCCTCCCTTCCTGCTTATACCCAACATGTTATGCGCGACCTGTCGGCAAGCACCAAGAACTACGCCGTGTATGATTTGTGGTATACGGCCAACTTAAGAAGCCCGACCGAAAATTTGTTATATGACGCCATGAACTACGTAAAGACCAGAAAATGATTTACACACGCTAATAATTACGAAGCCCGATGCCGGGCTTCGTATGTCGGGGGTGGGCTTGGTATCTTATTCACAATATATCGTTTTGGGCTTCTTATTGACGGATAACATGTGTATATATATATATATATATATATATATATATATATATATATATATATATATATATATATATATATATATAGTTGATTGTAAACTGAAATTGATAAACACATAGATTATATTGTGGTAAAATAGCTAAAAAAATTGGTGTTTTGGTGGGTAAGTAAATATTTGACATTGTATTCTAGGAAGTTGATTTATATATATATATATATATATATATATATATATATATATATATATATAATTCCTTTATTTAGTTATATGAACTAATACAAATGATCATTCAAGAATACACATTAAATTTGGTCATATAAAATAAAACTAATAATAGACATGTTACTCATAAAACTACACATTGAAATTTGGTCATATAAAATAAAGTAAAACCAATACAGCCATTCTACTCATAAAAACTACACATTAAAATCAGTTGAAGAGAAGGGAGAAACATAAGTATACCTGTGCAGAATATTGAAATAGAATTACGAAGAAAAATTCTTTTTTCAAGCTCCAGCACTAGGAGAGTGAAGAAAAATTTTTAAGTTCTGTTTGAACTTGTTCAAGGAATCTGAGGATTTGATTTCTAGGGGCAGCTGATTGAATCTCTTCAGGCCTTTGAAAAATACAGATGTTTGTGTATGACTCTTTGCCACCAGTGGAAAATGTGGAAATCATTTCGTGATCTTGTATTGTGGGTATGCACATCAGAATTGTAATTACCAATATTTCTCAAATAACTTGGAGCAGTACCTGATTTGATCTTGAATATAAATATTAGAGTATTATACTCAAAGAAGTCATCTATTGACAACCACCGCATTTCCTTTAACATATGCCCAATGTGGGTTCTCTTTGAGCATGTGAGTATGATTCTCATAGCTCGATTTTGAAGTTTCCTAAATCTGGACATTTCATTTTGATTAAGTAGGTAAAGTATTTTGGAACAGTAGGTAAAATGAGGTTGTGTTGAACAGAATAGTTTTGACCCATCTTGTCAGAAAAGTAAAACATCTTTGTAAGTACTTGATTTTATATGAAATGATTTTGATTAAATTGTTTGCATGTTCTTTAAATTTGAGCTGTCTATCTATAATTACTCCTAAATATTTAAATTTCTGTACCATTTCAATTGACTCGTCACTTACAGTAATATTTAGCTGACTGTCGCAAAACAATCTGTAATTATTTTCGTTGCTGATTATCATAAATTTGGTTTTTTGTGTGTTTATCTTCAATTGGTTAGAGGAACACCACTTATTGATATTTTCCAAAGTAGTGTTAAGTGTTGTTACCAACTCTTCATTATCTAAACATGTAAAATATGTGAGGGTATCATTGGCGAACAGATCTATGGAACAATGTCCAGCTGCACTCACTATGTCGTCAACATATAAAAGAAATAACAGTGGACCTAAAACACTACCCTGTGGAACCCCTATGTCATTTTCGATTTCAAGAGACATCATTTTATTCATTGTTACTTTTTGTTTCCTATTTATTAAGTAATTATTGATCCACTCCAAAGCTCTACCTTTCACTCCAATACTCCAAAACACCGCCCCTGTAACAAGATTCTTATCTAAATTACTCTTCCAGTCGTTCAAAACACATTGTATTGCAGTTTCACAGCTATATTACCCTCGAAATCCTGTTTGCACACAGTTTATAATGTTTTTTGTCTCTACAAACTCTAATAGTTGTTCATATACTACTTTCTCTATAATCTTCTCAAGACAACTGAGCATATTGATGGGACGCAAGTCAATGGCTCTGTGAGAGTTGCTTACTTTTGGGACTGGCACAATAATTGATATTTTTAGTTCATCTGGTACCTTGCGTACTAAAAGAGATGTGTTTATTAAATTAACAAGTGGCAGGGCTAAGTTATTAAAACATTTATTTAAAATTTCTATGTTTATGTCATCTGAGCCTTTTTTATTTGGAAGGTTGAAAACAATGTTTTTCAGTTCATCTGTAGTAATAAGTCTTCTAAGAATATGTTCTGATGTCAAGGTAAAACAGGAAAATCTGGACCAGAATCATCAATGTTGCCAATAATTGTTTTTATACTTGTTTTGTAATAAGAGCTTAAATAGTCCGGCATTATATTTGGATCTGAAATAATTTCATCATCAATTTCGAACTGAAAAAAATTAATGTTTTTATTTTCTTTAGGAAGTAGTGAGTTCAATATTTTCCACAGTTCCCTAGAATTATTCCTATTTTCTGCGATACTGTTTTCAAAATGGTTCCGTTTTTCCTCGCACATTACTTTAACAGCAATATTTCTTTTTTGTTTGTATATCTCCATATTTTCCGGTGTTCTGTTACTTACGAACTGTTTATAACATAGAGGTAAAATAGCAGGATACGACCTGATAGGAGCAACGTACCATCACGCATACGGAGTCGCCACCTACGTCCGATCCACCATTGAAAATGCACACTTTTGCACAGCGCAGGACACGGACGAATCCAAGAAGTAGTTATCAAAGTAGGGGAAATAACCATCAGCATTATATATAAGCCCCCAAATAGTGCCTGGCCACCAGGAGTGCTGCCTCCCCTTACACACCCCGCGGAATACATAGGAGATTTTAACAGCCACCACACACAATGGAAGTACAAGAAGAACGACGCCAATGGAGAAACACTAACACAGTGGGCAGAAGATAACAAGATGTACCTTGTCTTTGATGCGAAAGAACGGGGATCTTTCAAGTCAGCGGCATGAAACCAAGAGTATAACCCTGACCTCTGCTTTGTGAGCACAGACGACAACAACGTACCAATGCAAACCACTCGCAAAATACTAGCAGATTTCCCGCATAGCCAACACCGACCAGCCACGATCGATGTCGGAATGCAAATCCCACTCATTCGGTCTTTCCCCCGTCCAAGATGGAATTTCAGAAGGGCACTTTGGAGGGATTTCTCAACTGGCCTTGACAAGTGCCTGGGCTGGATCCCTCCGAGAGCCGAAAACTACAAGAGATTCATAAAAGCAGCTATCGGATCAGCGAAAAAGACCATTCCTAGAGGCTACCGTGAAGAGTATATGCCAGGATGGAACGACGAGTGCGAAAGAGAATACCGGAACTTCCAGGAAAGCGGGGACAGGGAGATAGCCGACAACTTATTGCACAACCTGAATGCAGTTCGACGCGAGAAATGGACGGACACAGTATCCAACCTCGATTTCAAGAGATCTAGCAGAAAAGCCTGGTCGCTCTTGAGAAAATTTGGTGACGGTCACAAAGCGACGATCAACGCCAAGCACCCACCAGCAAATAAGATAGCAGCACACATCCTGTCCACAACTAGATCGTTAAGGAACAAAGCCCATGCGACCCAAATCAAACGAGAACTCACGGAACTAAAAACCAGATGCGAGGGACCGACCGAATTTTCCCGCCCAGTTACCACTGCTGAGATAAGGGATGCTCTGAAAAACGTAAATGCCGGAAAAGCCCCAGGACCGGATGGAATCCACCCAGAGTTCCTTCTCAACTGTGGAAAATATACCAAGAAATGGCTAGGCCATGTTTCTCACGGACATAATGGAAAAGGGAAAAATCCCACATGCAATGAAAAGGTAAAAAAATCATGGCCATACTGAAGCCAGGAAAACCGAGCGACCAACCGAAAAGCTACCGTCCCATCGCTTTACTTAGCGTAATATACAAACTCCTTGAAAGGGTCATTTTTAATAGAATAGGGAGCACAATACATGAACGAGTCCCTATTGAACAGGCTGGTTTTAGACCACAGAGAAGCTGCACAGACCAGGTGCTGACACTAACAACATACATAGAAGCAGGGTTTCAGAAAAAACTGAAAACGTCGGCCGCTTTCATAGATCTGTCTGCAGCCTACGACACCGTGTGGAGACACGGCCTCCTGTACAATCTCATACAAATAATACCATGCTCAAAGACCATTCGACTTGTCGACAACATGCTTGCAAATAGAACCTTTCAAGTAATACTACATAACCAGAAAAGTTCCACAAAAACACTGAACGATGGGCTGCCGCAGGGATCTGTGCTTGCCCCACTGCTTCTCAACTTATATATATCCGACATGCCTGATACGAAATCCAGAAAATTCGGATACGCAGATGATTTGATTGTAGCTACAAGGCACCAAATGTTCGAGGAAACTGAAGCCACCCTAACATCCGACCTAAGAACACTGGGAGCCTACTTCCGCAAGTGGAGATTAAAACCCAACCCCACAAAGACAGAAACGTCTTGCCTCCACCTGTGCAATAAACACGGTGATAGGGAACTACAGGTTTACTTCGAAGACAACCTTTTCCACCACAACCCGCACCCAAAATACCTCGGAATTACCCTTGACAGAACACTATCCTACAGAAGGCACCTAGAAAACACTGCTGCTAAACTGCGAACAAGAAATAACATCCTACACAAACTCTGTGGAACTTCATGGGGATCTTCTGCCGACACCTTACGCACCTCGGCAATAGGATTGGTCTACCCAACTTCAGAATATGGCGCTTTGGTCTGGCTCAACAGCGCACACACGCACAAAGTTGTCGTACAGCTAAACGTAACAATGAGGACCATTAGCGGCACACTAAAATCTACCCCAACCTCATGGCTGCCAGTCCTGAGCCACATACCACCGCCTGACCTCCGACGCAAATCTGCTCTCGTCCGAGAATTCAACAGAATCCAAGACAACCCCCAGCTACCCATACATAGTGACCTAGCCGACCTAGACAGAACAAGAGTGCGCTCCAGAAGACCTCCTATGAGAACTGCCAGGGAACTGCGGACATCCGATTTCAACCCTGCAGACCTCTGGGAACAGGAATGGAGAGAAGCCTGCCCAGCCCAATGCCAGAATCTACCATGCATAAGCCAAAAGCCACCTGCCCACGAACAGCCCCGCAAAATATGGTCATCTATAAACAGAATACGCACCGGACACGGAAGGTGCGCAGACTCGCTCCACAAGTGGGACAAAACATCTGCAAGATGTGACTGCGGAGCGGCCAGACAAACCGTTCACCACATCATCACCGAATGCCAGAACAGGGCCTACGGAGGTGACTTCAATGACTTCATGATGGCGACCAACGAAGCGATCGAGTACATTTGTCAACTAGATGTTAGCCTATGAGCAATAATATGTTTCGTATTTCTTTTTGTTGTATACATGTGCTACTGTACCATACGATAAATAAATAAATAAACAAAATAAATAATAAAGTATATAAATTAATAAGATAGTTTGAACCTATAGTCGTTACACTGTTTTATAATTCGTAGTGACTATTAGCAGTGGACATATACAATGGTTAAAAAAGAAATGATTTCATAAAAGTATGCCCTCCATATCTTTATCAAAGTATTCTTGAACACTATAAAATACCTGGTGAATGAGAACTTGCTTTACAGACTTTCTGAAGTGATCAATTGATTGGATATCTTTAAAATTAGTCGGAAGATGATTATATATTTTAACTGCATTATAGATCAGCGATTTTTAAATCAAATTTGATGATGGAATGGGCAGTCTTAACTTGTCATTTTGGCGGGTGGATCCAACAACAACATCGTAGGATGATTTGTTCTTATGTACCAGGCACACAGTTTCTAGTATGTATAAAGAGAAGAGTGTAAGTAATTCTTGCTCCTTGAACAAGGGTTTACAAGACACTCTAGGCCCAACTTTGCACATATATCTAATGGCGCGCTTTTGAAGAATGAATACTGTATTGAAGTGCTGTTGGTTGCAGGTGCCCCAGAATGATATGCCATACCTTAGATGTGATTCAACTACAGCGTGGTATACAATTTTGGCGGTTACAATACCTAATTCATTCGACACCATTCGTAAAGCATAACATCCCGAAGCTAGTTTTTTGTTCAGTAATTTGATATGGTATTGAAATTGAGGTTGCTATCCAAATCGATTCCAAGGAATTTATTGTTTTTTTTATTTGATATAATATTATTAACCAACGGAATGTCTGATAAGTTGCAATTGAATGATATGAGATTGGTTTTATCTATATTGAGGGGTAACATATTGGAGTTGTACCACTCTCTCACACTGGCAATATCTTGAGCTATTTTGTTGTGAAGATTTGTTTCATTGATATCATGCCACATGATGGTTGTATCATCCGCAAAGATTGAAAACATTCCATTAGATTTGATATAAGCCAGGTCGTTGAAATATAACAAAAACAGTACTGGCCCTAGTACCGAGCCTTGGGGCACACCGTGTCTGACAAAGCCAATGTCTGATATAAGATGTCTAGAAACCCTGGTGTATGCACTCATATCTGAAAATGTGTGGGATCAAACGTGCGACAATATGGCATGCTTGATTTCTTAGATCACTTCCTGTTTCGAATGATTGCTGGGTAGTTGTCAACACCAAAGAGCAACTCTCCTAAGAAAATTATTCGGACAATGTTCAGTCCGCTCCGAAATCGTCAAAGATGTGGAAGAAGTAGATTCGGTCATTGTCTTCAATCATTCGGGCAGACAGCGACAAACAGTTCAGTTTTCTTTACTTTTCGCTTCTCGGTGTCGCCGCCGTTACACGAATCAGTATTTTCCCAAGATTTTATCTTAGGTTATATTTATCTTTGATTACGACGAAAATGGCATAAAAAGACACTGTCGGCCTAGAATTTGATTCTTGTTTGCTTTTTGCGTTTGGCTTGTTCAATTGTGGCGTTAGAAAATCGAGAATTCCGTTTTCATTTCGAATTATACATTTATTCAAAATGAAGTACATGGTTCCATCTTGTGAAACTGAAATGACATTTTATGTAAGTAAAATATAGTATATGATACCATTGTCTCTTTAGACAATACAATTTAAATGATTTTTGATTTCTGAAACACTTCAATTTTATTTTTTCAGGCTCACTCTTCCGAGGCACGATGAGAGGAAGGAATCAAAGATCAATTGAGTGACAAAAATTGTGTCTGCAGTGTGCACTTATTTAGGCAGGATGATATATATTTTGGTAAAGAATAAAATCGGATTGAGACCTGTTGCTATCCCCAAACTAAGTTTACGAAAACCCTATTTACCGTAAATCCAAACAATTCAGAGGAGTTTCAGGTTAGTTGATAAAGAGAAAAATGGAAAGTTTCATAAAGCGAGTAGAGAACATATATTAAACATTTTGAGCAGGTTATTTATTCATTTTTGAAAAAAATTATCGATCTTATGAAAATAAATTACTTATAGTTGGCTAGCACACCTAGTTATTTGTATTGATTACATTTTTTAAAACCCGTGTATTCATTTCAGGATTCGGAGATTTTGGATAACAACATCAGCAAACAGCAGGAATAAAAACATTGGGTCAATTGAAAATCAGAATGAAAGGGATATCAGTTTGGTTCAATTTCACTCAGCTGAAGGAAACCTGCTTTCAGAAAAATCTTACCAAAACAAGGAAAATATTGTCACTAGGTACTTTTGTAATATGACCAATGGATGAAATTTCTTCTTCAGGAGAGGTAAGATATTAAATGAATTGTTATGTTGGAATTTCATTACAAAAAACAGTTCATCTCTTAACCTTCCCGAATGTAAACTTGTTTTTCAAAAATATTCCCATTTAATGTTACACTCTGAAATTCAAAATCTCGCACTACATTTGATGTTCTTTATTTTGTGACTAGAGATATCAAATAGCTATTTATGCAACAAATGCAAAAAGTAAGTGTTTATTGCACTCGACGTGAAGTTGTCCAACGAGGTAGTCAGGCCGAGTTGGACAACACGTCGAGTGCAATAAACGCTTTTTGCATGAGTTGCATACAATATTTTTTCTACGTTTATGCAAAAATAAAAAAATGTTTTATTTGGTGGCACTAAGTGTGGGAAAATAAAAAGCGTATTAGTATTCAAATAAGTGATTCATGAATAATTTTTCATTTAATATTGATTTATATTTGTTGAAGGTATGAATGAAGAACAACTTTTCAATCATTCCCATCGAAATTTTACTAGGTACATTTGTGTTTTATATTTCACTTGACACAGTGTGGAAATTAATTATTCTTGAAATTTTCAGAAGGAAATTCCGCATATGAAATAAAATTCAGCATATCTAGGGAAAATTCAGTATTTCTGTGTCCTTTCCTGTTGGTGGATGAAGAAAAGCCAATACGTCCTTGACAACACAGGATCATTTGAGGTATATATTGTCATACACTACTAGGTGATAATTTATAGTTGTAGAGGTTCTCAAAATGATTGATTTGTACCATATTTATATTAGCTCGCTTTCTGTCTGTTCGGTACAAATCTTGCAATCGATTTTAAACTAACTTCCTGATGAGTTTTGAAACTTCAGACATTGCTCAGAACTAGATGACAATGCAATATTAAGTCGCTTTCTTGCCTGTATTTCTGTTTGTTTGTCTGTAGAACGTTTACCGAACAAAAAGTGAGGTTAGGATTACACAATATCTCCATAGCACCAACAGAATGATCGATGAGTCAACGAGCACTGAATTTAACTGCCTTCCAAATAGTCACTCAATGTAACAACTAAATGAATTACAAATAATTAATAAATAACCTACTAAACATCGTTAGAATACATAAAATAGTATGACACATACATTCCCCTTAAATTGAAAACAAGCAAATTAAAGGGTTCATTTTATGTATTTTACAATGTTTATATTAACTCGCTTTCTTGTCTGTTTGTCCGTTCGGTACAAATCTTGTAATAATAATAATAGCAATCCATTTTAAACTAACTTCCCGATGAGATACTTGATCTTCAAACATAGCTCAGAACTGGATGACAATGCAATATCAACTCGCTTACATGTCTGTCTGTTTGTCTGTAATAATAATAATAATAGTAAAAGAGCAATCGATTTTAAACTAAATGAAATAAACCTGAAATTTGCCATATGTCTCTGTCATCATCTCATTAAGATGTCTTTTTAGTCCATTTTATAAACGTGGTATATTAAAAAAATATATCTAAATTTCTGGTTGACGTTCAATAATTATTGGAATTGTGTTTTTAAATATTTAGTGGTAGTAGTAGATCTTCACCTTATTTGATATACATATTGCATATGCCAAATATCTTTGCATCACATCAAAATAATGATTCACCTAGATATATAATCATTTACAGCTTCTACTATAAAAATCTCTTATGAACATTTTGTCCCATTGAGTATGTAATAAAAAGTATATATTTATTAAATTATTGATGAAAAACCACTCTTAGATTGAAATATATGATTTTTTTCTTAAAATAAGATTTTCTAAAGTGTTCACTCTGAATGAGTTTTTGGCGTTCTTCTCTGACAGGTGAAACCTTAAATTTCATTTAGATGATTTTTTAAGGCGCATGCGCTCGTTTAGAGACCCAAAGTCTGATTGGCTATTGGGAAAGTGGATAGCCATTGGTTAGTTTTGAAATAACAATTTGAGATTGGCTTAGTTCAAAATTAGCGGTATTTTCACATTATGTCAACAGTCAACTTCATGACAAATGCACCTGAATACATTGGCGTTCGTAACTGAATACAATACCTAAACCTCTTGTTTTTTAATTTTTGTGTGTTATATATCATTTCTTGTGATTATTATAGTGTAATTCGACAAAAGTGACTTAATTTATTAGCTCGACTTTACTGATGTGAAGTGTGAGAGGTACAATGGTATTGAAATGTTGTGTTTGTGGAGAAAAAAGAGGAAAAAATCATACTAGAACCTTACACAGGTAAGTGTTAAGTTTACTTTGAAAATAAATTTAGAGGCCCATTGAATTAATGGAATGGGTTCACAGTGTCTATCTTGCAGTTATTTTGATTTTATAAAGTATTTTTTTATTATTAGTTTATTACTAAACGATTCTCGGCATCAACCTAACCTAACCAACTTTGGCGCGTATATTGGTGAAACTTCATTAAGCGCGCGAGAATTAAAAACCGTTGATGGCTTTCATCGACACATACAATAGAAACTGGTGCTCTTGCTAGCTACATAATGGCTTCTTCTTTGGCTTTTTTGAAAAGCAAATTAACTGAAAATGATGTACCTGGTGCATCTCTTCAAAATAAACTTATTGAGGGACATAGTGTATGTGAATTGAAAAGATGGTTGAAATGTAGAGGACAAAAAACTGGGGGAACAAAAAAAGATCTGGTAGATCGGTAAGCAAATTTTTATTGAAATTGGTAAAACAAACTCACGAAGCTTTTCACTGATAAACTTTGAATTATTCTGAGTATAATACAGAATTTTTGTCATTCCAGTTTCAACTTTGGAAAAGTTTTCACTGATCTCTGTGGGACAGATTGTGTTAGTAATAAACTGTCTGTGCGGGACAAATGATTCCAACGAATTCAACTAGTAATTATTTAGGATCAATAGGGGGATCTCCAAGTAATTATTTCTCAAGATTTTGCATGTTTTTCACGTTCTTGCCAATTACAGATTTTTTGATAATTCGATGTTTTGAGGAAGTTTCTTGAGTCTTATCTGTTCGCTATCGCTTGATATACTCTGTTTAACATTTTCTTTATTCAGGGTAGAAATGTGTTTGAAAAATGGTATCACTCAAATTGATATAGCGATTGATAATGGCAAATGGTATGAAAAATTGAACCAGTCGGATAGGGCATCATTTATGAAGAACAATCATACTGAGTTTCCACCTATATTTCCCGTGAATGGTTGGAAAAAGTTTCCTTCAGAAGATGCCCAAATTTTTTAATTATGGAATCATTTACAAACATCTAGTGGAAACTGCCGTTATAGCTAATGAAAGTAACATACAATCTGATGACGATGATGAGATTAAAAAATGCAACACGTCGAAACCATTGAAAACGGGAAGGATTTACTTCAAAAGTGGTAATGTGACCAATATTGAAAGTTGGGATAATAATCAAATATATTGTCTCAAAAGCATAGTAATGTCATCCTATGCAAATACCAATTATACTGTCATGATAATGTTGGATCAGAATACAGGAGAAGTAAAAGATGCCTCTTGTGAGTGTGTTGCATCAGCGATGGGTAGATGTAGTCATGTCTCAGGTACAGTATTAACATTCAGTGAAATCCTTTAGTGTCATAATGCTCAGAGCAATTTACTCTATATATAATTTAATCTTCAATAAATTCAAAATAGTAGTTTCAAGACATTCAACTTGATAGAATAATGCAGGAATATAATACAAGTAAAAGAAAACTAGAATATCACTTTCTGTTAAATTTATAGGCATCTTTTGTAGTTATTGAATAATTTCAAAAAACTGTTTATAAGTCAAGTTTATTTTGTTAATTTGCTTTTTTTATCAGAAACAAAGTTAGTTATATCTTCAAATTGTATATTCCCCTTGTAATTAAAGCAAGTCTGAAAACTCATTGGCTACATTTTCAGGACTTTTATTTGCTTTAGAAGATTATGTGATCGAATTTGGATATAATCCCCCATCAGGCACAAGTCAGCTTTGTAAATGGAATCAGGGAAGCTCAAGAAAAAATCCAACCACATCATATAAACGCGATTACAAAGGGAAAATTTGTCCGGAACAAAAGTTCACATTCCATCCATATGCAGATAGCCATAAAACAGAAGATCCAGTCCAACTCAATAATAATTTTTTATCGACTTTACAGTACACTAGAGCATGTGATGCAAATAGTCCTGGTATGAGTTCATGGGAACTTTTACTCAATTTCATTTATGAGGACTATGAGATAACACTAGAACGAAAACTTATTTTGAAAGATAATATTTCTCAGTTCAGGACAAATCTTTGTTTTCAGTTCACTGAACCAAATGTTATTCCTGACACCACAGAACAAAATAGAAGCGGAAAATGGCATCGTTTAAGAACAATTTTGATAACCGCTTCAAAATGTAAAGATTTTATTGATTTAAATTCCTTTGAAACATTTTGTCCTTTTGAAAAATTTAATGTATACCAATACAGTTTTGAATAATAAATTTGTAAATCATGGCCTGAAACACGAAGAAGATGCCTTCAGAGATTATACAGTAAAAACTGGTAGGTCTGTTATTAAAACAGGATTATGGATAAATCCAAAATATTGTAACGAACCTAGGCCGGCCCTGTCGCCTCACACGTTGCCATCGACAGCGATGAGATCATCCCCGGAGATATTCGAGAACCATCCAGTCGCTCTTCCGCGGAAAACAACGGTCAATATTGGAAACAATTGGAACATGCCGTCGCCAACCGTCCGAATTCGAAACATCGAGAATGCTGTATCGGAGATAAATAGACCGCCCTCAAGAGGGAGTAGACAGTCTGAACGAGCCCATACGATCGAGCTATTCAGTAGCGTAGTAATATAAATTAAGTTGTAGATTAAGCGTTAAATAAATTAGTTAAACCAAGTTAAGTTTATTTACGTTACAATTGGTGTCGGAAGTGAGATTTTGAAAATAAACAAGTGATCGTGGAGTGGATAGTCAGAAAAATAAATTGATAGACCTTTTTGTACGCCCAAAATAGACAGTGGCCCGGTTTTCGCGAAGTGGACAATTGTGCGTGGGAATATAAACTGATACACTCTTCGCGTGAAACAGACAATAGACTGGTGGCCCGTGGAAAAGAATTCGCGAAGTGAATTTTTGACAAACTGATAAACTTTTTCGTGTGAAACAGACTGATACCTCGTCAAAGACAAAATGTGTTCAAGAAAAGTGCGCCTTGCGGACTTGAAGGTAGCGGAATTGAAACAGGAATTGGAGGAAAGGGAACTGGAAACAACGGGTAAAAAGCAAGTACTCCAGGAAAGACTTGCAGAAGGACTTATACAAGAAGGTGAGGACCCCGAAACATTTTTATTCGAAGTTCCGAGGTGATTTGAGTTTGGTAATGAATAAACTCGAAGAAACTACTAAATCCGTGAAAGAAGAACTGCAACAAAATTCGAGAAATCTGGAAGAGAAGCTTAAGAAAATTCTAGAAATCTGGAAGAGAAGCTTAAGAAAATTCTAGAAATCTGGAAGAGAAGCTTAAGAAAATTCTAGAAATCTGGAAGAGAAGCTTAAGAAAATTCTAGAAATCTGGAAGAGAAGCTTAAAAAATTCTAGAAATCTGGAAGAAGCTGAAGAAAATTCTAGAAATCTGGAAGAGAAGCTTGAAGAAAATTCTAGAAATCTGGAAGAGAAGCTTCAAGAAAATTCTAGAAATCTGGAAGAGAAGCTTGAAGAAAATTCTAGAAATCTGGAAGAGAAGCTTCAAGAAAATTCTAGAAATCTGGAAGAGAAGCTTGAAGAAAATTCTAGAAATCTGGAAGAGAAGCTTCAAGAAAATTCTAGAAATCTGGAAGAGAAGCTTGAAGAAAATTCTAGAAATCTGGAAGAGAAGCTTCAAGAAAATTCTAGAAATCTGGAAGAGAAGCTTTCTAGAAATCTGGAAGAGAAGCTTCAAGAAAATTCAAGAAGCCTGGAAGATAAGCTCCTTGAAAACACGGAAGGCCTAAAAAAAGAACTCTGTGGTGTGGCGAATCGTCTAGAAAAAAGAATAGGAACCGTCGAGGCAGAGATGGACAAGATGAAGGAAATAATCAGCGATGAAATCAAAGACGGAATCGAGGCAGAAATGGACAAAATAAAGGAAACGATCAGTAAGCTGGAAAAACGAATTAATAGTGCGCCCCCACAGAGATGGTTAACGAAAATGCAATGTTGGACTTGAGTTTGAACTTGATAAAGTTCAAGAGGGTATAAAAGATGTCAAGGTCATTTCTGAAATAGGAAGTTTCCATGAAGCCGCCTCAATTCGACGGAAAAACTCCATGGGAAAATTACCGCCGACAGTTTGAAGCAGCGGCCAAAGCAAATGGATGGAATGCAGGGGAAAGAGCTGTAGCACTAACACTTGCATTACGTGGAGAAGCGACGAATATTCTACAAACTCTTACCGCCCAAGAACAGGAGGACTATGATCAGCTGATTAAACATCTAGAATTACGATATGGCCAGGCCCATTTGGAGCACGTATACCACTCCCAACTGAAAAATCGCTGCCAGAAATCGGGCGAATCCTTACAAGAATTCGAAGCTGACATTGCACGCTTGGTTCGTCTCGCATATCCAGCCACACCGGAGAATGTAATGGAGCGATTAGCGGTTCAGGCATTCTTGGATGGACTCCGTGACCAAGAAACCAGACAAGCGTTGACACTAGCTCGTCCAACACATCTCGTAGACGCACTGGCACGCGCTTTGGAATTTGAGGCAGCAAAGCAATCCTGCAAAAACCAAAGTAAAGTTCGAAGTATTGAAGAAGACTCACAGGAGCATGCTGACTTGGAAGCTGCCATAAGAAAAGTGATGAAGGAAGTTTTGCCGGAGAAAAGACAGATAAGATGCTGGAATTGTGGCAAAATTGGACATGTGCGTAGCAAATGTCCAACATTCGAAAACACGACTCCGATGCAGGAAAACTAAAGAAGGTCGACGAGCAAGCCCCGGTTAACAACGCATATGTCGCTATCCTGAAACGACAGAACAGAGGTGTTTTCGTAGACGGTCTCATCAATAACGAGCCTTGCACCATGCTGCTAGATACAGGTGCGACTAGGACAATTCTCGGACCTTCCTTTGCCAGAACACCGGAACGAATTGAACCGACAACTTGGAAGCTACGCACAGCAACAGGGGAGCCAGCTACTGTATATGGCGTGCTACCGATTGAAATAATTTTGGGCAGCACTAAAGTGAAACATCAGGCACTTGTAGCGGACATCGAAGACGATGCAATCATCGGAATGGACATCATGAATTCCAGAGGGTTTGAATTGGATTTCAAAGACGGCGTCCTACGTGTCAACGGAGAAGAGCTGGTACTTCATGGGAGAAGTGAAGATTGACCCGTGTGCTGTTGGCTGAAGATGTAAGCGTACCTGAGAGGGCTGAAACCATCCTGGAGGCTCGCCTGGACGGGAGTGCGAGCAGTGGAGACGTGATGATGTTCGAGCCCAAACTTCATGATGAGAAAATTGGACGAGGGATTGCCCTAGGGAAAACCCTGTTACGTGCTGAAAAATTTGTACCGGTAAGGGTCATGAATGTCAATTACTTTCCAGTGACCTTAAAGAAAGGAACAATTTTAGGGCACTGCTCGTCAGTTTCATCTGTGATCCGGGGCGTACGAGGTACGATTAGCCAACCCAACAACTTGCCCACAGAACTAGAAAAATTAGTTGCCATCTCTTCCAAAGATATAAAACCAGCTCAACAGCCCAAACTAAGAGATTTAGTCAAAAGTACCAAGACATCTTCGATACCGGACAAGGAAAAGGAGGTCGAACTAATGTGGTCCAGCACAAGATTGATACTGGGGTGCCCGACCGATCCGGCAATCAGCAAGAAGACTTCCTCTTGCCAAGAGGAAGAGGCTGACAAAATAGTCAGCGATATGGGAAAAGAAGGAGTTATCGAACCATCTGACAGTCCCTGGTCCCTCCAGTCGTACTGGTGAAGAAAAAGGATGGATCGACACGCTTTTGTGTAGACTATCGCCAACTTAATAATGTCACGAAGAAGGACAGTTACCCTCTCCGAGAATAGATGACACCCTAGACACGTTGGCTGGTTCCACGATTTTCTCGACCCTTGATCTGAAGAGTGGATACTGGCAAGTAGAACTGGCTCAGGAAGATCGAGAAAGGACTGCTTTACCATCGGCTCAGGATTGTGGCAGTTCACCGTTATGCCATTCGGCCTGTAATGCCCCGCCACATTCGAAAGATTGATGGAAACAGTACTGAAGGGACTCTCATGGAACACGTGTCTAGTGTATCTCGACGACATAATTGTGGTCGGCAGATCGTTTGAGGACCACGTGAAAACTTGGAGGAAGTATTCCTGCGACTGAGGAACTCCGGATTGAAGCTGAGCCCCTAAGAAATGCCATCTGTTCCAAAAAGAAGTACGATACCTCGGCCACGTTGTCTCTGGGGAAGCCCAGCCAAAAAGAAATTCACCAACTTCGAAGTTTCCTTGGTTTATGCACTTACTATCACCGATATGTGCTGGGATTCGGCCACGTCTGTAACTGGGGAAGGAGTGCAGTGGACGACCAGAAGATCAAAGCTGGTAAGGATTGGCCCATCCCAAAAGACATTCACCAACTTCGAAGTTTCCTTGGTTTATGCACATACTATCGCCGATATGTGCTGGGATTCGCCAACATCGCTAAACCACTGACCAAGCTCACGGAAGGCCAAACAAAGTTCCAGTGGTCCGAAGAATGTCAAGACTCATTCAGGAAGCTGAAAGGAGCTTTGATCAACGCACCTATACTGAGCTATCCCCTACCCAAAGGGAAATTCATTTTGGATACGGACGCCAGCAACGTGGGACTTGGAGCTGTCCCATCTCAGATCCAGGAGGGACAGGAGAAGGTCATTGGTTATTTCAGCAAGACGCTTAGCAAACCAGAGCGCAATTACTGTGTCACCAGGCGAGAGCTGTTAGCTGTTGTAAAGGAGGGAACACTTCTACAAGTACGTGTATGGAAGAAGATTCCTGTTGAGAACTGACCATGCAGCTCTCAAATGGCTCTTACAGTTCAAAAATCCTGAGGGTCAAGTAGCACGTTGGATCGAGAGACTCCAAGAATTCGATTTCGAGATCGAACATCGAGCCGGAACTAGCCATAAGAATGCAGATGCCTTGTCGCGAAGACCATGTCCAGATGATTGCTCACATTGCCGACGAGCAGAAGAGAAAGAAGCAACACTTTGTAGAACCGCGGCAATGGATGACAACTGGAATGACAGCAAGATCCAGAAAGACCAAGAGGAAGACCCCGACCTTGGCTTAGTCGTCAGCTGGAAGAAGGGCAATCGAAGACCATCATGGCAGGAAGTCGCAGGTTACTCGCCGGCTGTTAAGTCCTATCGGGCACAATGGAACTCTCTTATTCTGGACAATGGGATCCTGAAACGTGTGTTGGAGGCCGATATTGGTGGGGAAGACAGACGCCAAATCATTGTTCCCAGGAACAGAAGAGAGGAAGTGCTGGGGAAATCCATGATGGAGTCGCCGGAGGACATCTGGGAGTGACGAAGACCCTGCAGAAAGTGAGGCAGCGGTTTTACTGGGCCAATTGTCGGGCTGACGTCCAGGACTGGTGCAGAAAGTGCGCTGTATGTGCTGCTAGCAATGGACCTCGAATACGACCCAAGGCCCCGATGAGTCAGTACAACGTAGGCAGCCCGTTCGAGAGAATCGCCATTGACATCGCCGGCCCGTTTCCCGTATCCGACCACGGGAATAAATACATCCTTGTGGCAATGGACTACTTCAGTAAGTGGGCGGAAGCCATGCCCTGCCCAACCAGGGAAGCCATCACCGTCGCCGACGTCTTGGTGAAAGAATGGATATGTCGATTCGGTATTCCAATGGAGCTGCACTCGGATCAAGGCAGAAATTTCGAATCCAACCTTTTCCAAGAAATATGTCTACTGCTGAACATCCGCAAGACAAGAACCACGGCCCTACATCCGCAGTCCGATGGAATGGTGGAACGGATGAACAGGACGATCAACCGCCACTTGTCCAAGGTTGTCTCTGACCATCAAAGAGACTGGGACCAGTATCTTCATTTGTTCCTGATGGCCTATCGATCCGCAGTACACGAGTCAACCGGTCAAACTCCTGCTAGTATTATAATGGGCCGAGAACTGCTACTGCCTTGTGACCTGAAGTTTGGGATACCGCCAGGACAAGACACTGCGGGAGAGGACTACGTCAGCAAACTTCGGCAGAGAATGGACGACATCCACGAACGAGTCCGGTTGAACATCCAGAGTGCCAGCGATAAAATGAAGAAGACCATGACATCAAGGCCGACGCTGGAGGATTTAAGGTTGATGACCTGGTTTGGCTGTACAACCCCAAACGTCGTCGTGGACCATCACCAAAGTTGCGGAACTCGTGGAAGGCCCGTATAAAATCGTGAAAAGGATAAACGACCTTGTGTACCGAATCCATAGCCACCCGAGGGAAACCAAGGGTCGTCCATTTCAACAGGTTGGCCCCTTACGCTGGAAACCAGACCAAGTTCGCACCCTCGCCACCGGAGGATGATATGACGTTCGAGAAGTTTATGTCCTTGTATTCAAACGGGCAGAAAGTTCTACATGGGGTTACTAGAGAGGAGTCACGAGACCTTTTCGAGGTGCCTGCTGACTACGCACTAGCGCACTGTGTGGCAGAAGATCTTCGAATGTCCAGGGCATCGCCGTAGTGTTCTCAAGAAATTTGGTCAACTCCAAACACTGCGGGAGCAGAATCCAGAAGTTGGTGGGTGCTACAGTTGAAGAAAGGCCAGAGAAACATCTACTACCTAGTTACCAAGAGGCATTCCCAAGATAAACCGTCCTATGAAGATGTCTGGAAGAGTCTCACCAAACTAAGAGATACTATGGTGGACCAGAATCTGGCGGATCTAGCAATTCCAAAACTATCGTGTGGTATTGATGGGTTGGACTGAGAGTCATAAGAAGTATGCTGGAGGCGATATTCAGATCCAGCGGCGTCAGGATTTTGGTTTGCTGTAACCCTCTTCCACGACCGATCATGAAGACCGTGGAGTGTTACTTCCATCGAACTTCACGGTGCAGATATGGGGAGTCATGCAGATATCGTCACACTCAAGGATGAAATTTCGGACGAAATGTCTTTAAGAAGGGGCAATGTAACGAACCTAGGCCGGCCCTGTCGCCTCACACGTTGCCATCGACAGCGATGAGATCATCCCCGAGATATTCGAGAACCATCCAGTCGCTCTTCCGCGGAAAACAACGGTCAATATTGGAAACAATTGGAACATGCCGTCGCCAACCGTCCGAATTCGAAACATCGAGAATGCTGTATCGGAGATAAATAGACCGCCCTCAAGAGGGAGTAGACAGTCTGAACGAGCCCATACGATCGAGCTATTCAGTAGCGTAGTAATATAAATTGTTGTAGATTAAGCGTTAAATAAATTAGTTAAACCAAGTTAAGTTTATTTACGTTACAATATATTGACTCGAGCTTCCTGATGGATTATACTTGATCATGAATCAAATGTACACGGAATATTGGAGATAAAGTGCCCTTATGTTCTGAAAAGATTTCCATCCTACTGAATTGAATAAACTAACAAGTTCGCAAAGAAATGCATTTTACTGTCTGATCAATGAAAATGGAGATATGTGTCTTAAACGGTCTCATCGATATTATTATCAGATTCAGATGATTATGGGCGTGCTTTGAGAAGAAGTGGTGTCACTTTGTGATATGGACATATAAAGGTATCCACATAGAGCTGATAAAATTTGATCAGCTGTTCTGGGATATGATTTTTCCTGATTTATGCAAGTTCCACGAAATGTTTATTTGTCCGAGTATTTTGAAATGAGAATTCCAAGAAATTTATCTCCCATCCATATTTGAAATTATTGTTTCTTAGTGCTAGAACATACTTGTTGGATCGCCGATTCTCTTATACTCACTAAAAACATATACATATTGCCTACATCAAATAGACGTAGAGGGTTTGGAGTCACTGAATATTGGAAGTGACGAGATGCGGGATCCTCATCTATATCAGAAGATCCATACATGCAGTAGTACACTAATATAATATTGGGGTCAAGAGGTATGTGGGGCAAAAGTGGCAAGGCTATAAGTATTTAATTAATTTGAGTTTATCTAAATGATAGCATATCAAGCTAGAAAAATATTGAGATAATTGGTAAATAATCCAACATCGTTCCACGTTTTTTTTCTTACAAATTGAATACTTGACTTTTTTGCAGGTTAATACATTTCTATTTGTAATGGCATATCTGGTATTTGTTTGGGGCTGACCTATGTTTTATTGCACACTATTCTGATTGCATCTCAGTAAACATAAGGATTGAATAAATTATTTAATAAAGAGTTATTTGAGGAGAATACACAACTGGCGTCTCTTCTGAATCAAAAATTGTCCCACCGGTTTGAATTCTAAATGAAAACAACTATGTACATTTTAAATAAATAGCACTTGAACATTAAATTTACTCTCATTGCAAAGTTAGACACTGTTTATTCTCTATAAATGTTGGCACATTAGCTTTTGAATTTTATATTTTCATTAGTTATTTTGGAATTGTAGGCTTCCTAAGGACTCTGAAAGGAGAAAGAAATGGGTGGCATTCCTGGGACTACATTCTACTCAGGATAATATCAATGAAGTACGTGTTTGCTCATCTCATTTTCCAAAGGATGACTTCATCATAAAACCATCTGGTAATCATTATTTGAAGAGTACTGCACTACCTATTCTGAGAGACGGACAATCATTGAAGTAAGTAATCAACAAAACTTATATTGTGACTGAATTAGGTGGAACTTAGTAACTTTGAATTGGTCCCGCTTCGAAAAAAAATTAAATAACTTTGCCTCTATTTTTATTCAATGTTGTGCTTCCCTGAAAGTAATCTTTGACAAAAATCAAGATATACAGCTAATCACTAGAATTTGCAGCAGAATCGTGTTCATTTTTACAAATACATTTATTATTAAGGCCCAGTTACAACTGAGCTGTTATGTCTCAAGTTTCAAATCAAACCATCATATTGAGATTTTAGTAATCACCCTCCTAGTAGAAAACAATATGATGATGTGACACATAACTTTTTTTTCACAAATAGATTTTCTTGTAGATAAGTAATAAATACCATCAATAATTTGATCACTCAAAAAAACTCACTAAGTAGTATATAGAACCAACACAGAGATCGATAAAAGATAAATGAAATATCGCCACTTATTGGTTCCGTGCACATTTGTCAGATAGTCGACATTGGAGGTAAAACCATAGACAACTTAAAAATAAAGAGACTGTTTGAAACATTGGCCATCTTCACCACCAAGTTTTTGGTACGGCCAGTCGCGCATGAGGCGCTGCCCGCAATCAACAGACGAATGATGAAATGATAATTTTCCAATTTCGACGTTTGTCAGAAAATGACAAACCACGTAATAATTTCAGAATAATTCTACTGTTATTGTCATCGAAAAATTAATGATAGAAATTATACTATGGACTTGAATTCGGAATCCAACATCGAAAATAGATTGTTTTGTTATTCGAGTTGACGCTGAAATTCCTGGAAATAGTCTTTCACAAGGTAAAATATAAGCTGCTTTTCACAAACTGATACTTATTTCCATCCATCAGTTGCAGAATTTTTTTCACAAATCGGTACTTATTTCCATCCAAAAGTTTCCATTTCCTATCACCATTTGAGGAAGTACGAAGTACATGGTCTACTTAATGATTATCATCAAACTGGAGTATTTGTTATACCTACTCGTTCTCCTTTGTGCTGATAAATTAACAAACTTATTGAAGGTATGTTGTAAATGTAATTTGTTTTCATTTTGGTTGATTTCATGATAAGACTGAAGAATATTTTTAATTTTGCTGTTTTTCAGAGTTTTATTATTGTTTTGTCTGTAGTTGTACCTTGTCCTAGATAAAATAAAATGTTTTTCTATGGTGTTAAACTTATTATTCTTATTTTATAAGGACTTTTATTTTGTTCTTGATATCATGAAACAAAGATTAATTTTGAAACTTTATTTCAACCACGAACTAACAGTCTACGAATCGATTACTGTATATATTTTATTAGTGATCGATTTCTCATCCCTGTATTTCATATGATACAACCATTCATATGAAATACAGGAATGGCAAATCGATCACTTACGAAATATATACCATATCAACCATACAAAAGTAATACATTTAAAAAACCCGCCTTTACTAACTTAGTTCGGCCATTTGAGTTATGTCGCCACTGTCTAAACGTGGTGCCAACTTTTTCTGAGGTTTGACAACTCTCTTTATTTTTAGTTTCTATGGGTAAAACAACTCACTTTTCCGATTTGTTTATGTTAGAGAGTTGAACATTTTACCGATTTCAAAAGAATTCAGTAGTTGTTTTACATGTTATTGTTTAATTCATAGATGATCATGCCTTCATATTGGCTTTGTGTAATGCAAGAAATGTTTTTCTCTTTATACCGTTCCCGATGAACATCATCTAATAGTGGTTTATACAGCAAGTAAAATAAAATAAGAAATGAAATAAAGTAATTTAAAAGTTAAAACTACACAACATCCATAACAAGTTTATACAGAAATAAAATAAAATAAGAAGTATATAAAATAATAAGTAAAATAAAAGAGGGTTAACTTTTATTTTTTATTAGATTTTATTTTGACTAGTTGTTAGTACTTTACATATTGAATAATTTAGACAAATTGACGAAAGTTGATAATGGACATGATATAATAGCTATTCAGTCCTGTATTTTTCTTTTCATAACTAAAACTGGTATGTTCAGGCCATTTTTTTAAATTTCGTTTTTGGACAATGATGTTGTTGGATGACGAAAATTTTATAATATTGTTAGTGTTGTCAACAGTAGCTTATTTTTTCATTTAACAAACAATAACAGGGACCAATTTTACAAGTATACATCATTGAAATTGAGGTAAAAACATAAAATCCCAAATTTCTTACTTTACATTAATTTACTAGCTCTATAAACACTCTGAAAATTATGATTTCTTATTTTACTTTATTTTATTTCTTATTTTATTTTACGTGCTGTATAAACTCACTTTTAAACTGGAATAATATTTCTGAAACACAATAAACGTTCTTTAACAAGTGGAAATGTGAGAAAGGAAACATTCTCAATTGAATATTTAGGTTATCTTGAACGATGGAAGATAGTGACTAAAGTTTATCTTTTCAGTCGCAGATGATTCCACATCTGATTTCATTAACATCCTGCTCATAGTTTAAAAACAAATCAATTCGTGTTATATTTCACAATTGGAATGAACATTGTTGTTGAATATCTGATATTGCTAGTATCGAGTTTGTTTTTATCTGTTATCGTTTTTCCCATTTTTTTAAATACATTGGAGTGTTTGACATATTCAGTTGTGTATGTGGGCTCTATTGTTATAATTTATGCAAGACTTTTTTGTCAAAATGTAAAGATCAGTTTATTTTCATCACTATTTTTTTCTTTTTCAAAATTTCAACCTTCTCAAAATCGAATTTACGTTGATTTTCCTTTTCATGTTTAGACAATGCTGTGATGTCTGATTTTAACCGTATTTGTTTGATGTTATGTAAAGTATTCTGTTTTAATTTACCTGAAGATGACATAAACAATGTTGAAACGTCGTATCAAATAAAAATACATAGATTGACTAAGGCCATTAGTCTCTTAGTTTCAAACATGAGTCAAACTGTCTTGGGGTTGCAGTTAGATGTATCTTTCATTAGGTCTCAATGATTGAAATAAAGTCTTTGTCATATATATATATATATATATATATATATATATATATATATATAATATGTATATATATATATACAGTAAAACCGAATATAACGACAGATCGGTTATAACAACCGAATGGCAAGGTCCGCCTATAACGGATCGGATACAGCGACATATCGCTTAAAACGACGAAACTTTATCGATATTCATCAGCTATAACGACCAACCGTTTACCTATACCAGCAAAACAAAAAACATTACGAAAATTTTCACCTTCATACTAATAATATGAAGGAATATTTTGCTATAGGCTTATTATTAAGCTTAAGAAGGATTATTATTCTCTACCTTATCCGAACGAACCTCTTCCCGCTCTTGCCATTTGACCTTGCATTTTTACGACTTATTCAGGACAGTTGACCGCGTGAATAACAGGGATTTTTAAAACTTTTGGTTTAGACGTGTTTTACGCGTTACTATTCTTTTTATTTCTTTTATTTACATTTTATTTAAAACAAGTTCATATGCATAACCTATCCCATACTACAAACAGACATAATATATACATACATATTGTGTATATTGTTTATAAAACTATCGGACATAACGTCGAAGATACGGTCCCTTCCCAAAGTCGTTAACATCCGGTTTTACGATATATATTGAATATAATGATGAATATATAATAATAGTTGTTGTTATAATATGAAAATTGCTAATAATTTTCCGCCATTCTTTGTAAGCCAAATTGTTATGATATAGATAATTATTTGTGTCCTGTATAATATATTTTGAATGTAATAATAATTGCTAGCTACGTCATGTTCTCGTCACGTTGCTGCCAATTTATAATTTTCTTGCTAAGCTCAGTTGGTACGCCCCTTTGTCTCAGATAGCCGGTTCAGGGAAAATTTAGCCACTAGCCACTGCTTATATGTCAAATTTCAATTTATTCAATGGTCATAAAAGATTGTTGATCATTGTGAAAACAAACGACAAAGTATCAAAAGCTTATTTTCCTTTTTTCAGGAAAACTTAATTTTACCTGGCCTACGAAAGATAATTACTCTAAGGTGAATTACAAATATTCATGGATAATCATGAGAAAAAATTCATTGGTCAAATATACAAACCTCATTTACTTGAAAGTGAAAACTTCTTTAATAGTTCGCAATTGAAAAAAAAGTTCTTCCGATGGAAATGCGTTATTAGTGAAATTTTCAGTTCGAATGTGCACTATGGAAGGTTTATAGCTGGAACTGTCGTTGTTCAATACAACCAGGATTTGATCCTTTCACCCAATGCTATCAGGACCTCCAATACCAAATAAAAAATGACCATACAAACAGCAATCAGCCTTGGATACTTGTATACGGTGTACAAATTAGGTAATCTTGGTTTCCACTTATAATGTGGAAATTATTCAATTTTTCTTTCCCAAAAAATATAACGGGCTTTCCCCTTTTAAATTTATTTTCGATCTCCCTTTGTGGTTTTGTTTGTTGTTACCGGATACCATTTTGTTCCTTCTCTGATTAATTTTATTGCGCACTATATTGTCACATTTTCACTGTTTATGGTTATGTGTCAAAAACATATACATAAAACCATTTTTCCATTCTTATTAACTATGAACAAATTTCAAAATTGCTCTGACACTTTCCCGCCTTATTCTTTTTTACAATTTCAAATTCTCATGTGACCATCTGTTCCCTGATTGGCTATTGGAGAATTAATCATCCTGATACGACCCCTTTCGAGAAGAACTGAACTGTCAAGTGCAGGCTTGTTTATATTGCCGCCATATGACTGTTGTCAGCGCTACTTTTTTGGGAGAGTAATTACTCCATTTGTAAGCAATTCGAAAGCTTTGAGTAATCGTGGAGTAATGACGAATTGTAAGGATTTTGTGCATTTTGCACTAAGGACTGAGGAGTGGGAGAAAAGGTTCATCTTCCTGACAACTTGTGTTTGTTCTGTGTGACATAGCCAATGGCCAGACATGTAATGGCACAGAACTCGTTAGTCGTTACCTTCACGTCTTTTGTCTATAGTAGTTTGCTAGTTTGAGTTCTGGGGGTTATGTTTGTTTATCGAAATTTAAATTGGCATGACATGACATATCTGAAATCGTATCTCAGCTTCAGGCTTCTATGGGTTTTATCATTGTTTAGATTATCCCATGGTTTTATCAACAGGTTTCAATGCTACCAACTTTGACCTAACCAGTAGATAAAGGAAACACGCATAATTTTATTTCAATTTTTCTTTGCCTCAGATCCACAAAAAAGATTTTGGGGAAAATAATTTCATATCCCAAAATTTTGTCGAAATTTCCAAGTTTAAAGTGCCCCCTCAATTCAAACCGATTTGACCTTCATTTGAATAACTCCCCAAACACTAGCGCCAGTTGTGTTTTTTTGGAATATTGATAGTAGATACTATTTCTTTCAACCCAAACATAAATTCAAGCTCACTTTAAGTGATATTTAAAAATACTATGAAAAAAAATATTATACAAACATAAACGAGGCAGAAGAAATTATAGTTGACAGTCTGAAGAAACTAGTGGTAAAAAATTGAACTGTGTGAAATAACGATGCTTACGTCCAAGAGGTAATACTTTTTTGAATGTGACGAAAAAATTGGCCTTTCCATTTCGAATTATGAAAAATATTACATATTTTTTCAATTCTAAGTTTGTTGTTGAGCTCCCTAGGTGGTACTCTTTTAGCAAATCAAAATACTCCAGGAAGAGAGCACATGCGTGTTCCATATTGCATTTCCAGTTCAATGGACATATGTGAATATGTGCTTCTTCTAGTCTAATTTGTTCTGGTTTCGTTTCACAATCAGTATCTATCAAAAGAAGTCGACCTCGAAATCATCCATATATAAACCCTAGATTATGTATAAATTGAGTTTGAAAAGGGTTTTTAGATTCAAAATTCTGGGAGTAAAACCCCCGCATTTTGATAGACCAGTCAGCATATTGTATACTTTCAATTGGCAGACTGACTGTTGTGTTATTTTCAGATTTTTTTGTAAATACTAGCTAACAAAAATTAATTTTTTATACAAGACAATGTCGAAAGTTGTTCGCCGACCAAAATACTGTTGTGTTTGGTTGTAATACGGGGGTAATTTTTAACCTTTTTTCAAAGTTTCCTAAAAGGGTAGCAGTATGGGTCACTAAACTTGGACCCGGGCAAACATTTACAAGTATAAGGTTGGGAAAAAAATTTAAACTAAAAAAAAAAGGGTTTTAAGCGGGGGGTAAGTTTTTTCATTTCCCCCGGGATGATTTTATTTTTACCAGGGGAGTACAACGAAATATGATTGCCAGTTTGCCTATATACTTTCCCCAATGTATTTTTTGTGAAATTTCTTTTTTATAACAGACATATAAAAATATGTTGGGGTAACGTAGTTTTGTAAAATATAATTTTTCACCCCTTTGTAACTTTTGTCAATGTCTGAAATATTGTCTTTTTTATAACTGGTCTAAAAATATTTTTTTTATTGTATACAGGAATATAATTGATGGCAGTATTGGGGGAAACTTTTTTTTTTTTTCCCCTTTTATATAGGAATCAAAATAAGAAATGGTGATTTAGAGGGAACTAAAAGCCTAGGCTGAACAGAATAGGGTTCCAAAATTTAAATTTCCCCAAAAAAAGGGTTTTGGGGGAAACCCAAAAGAAGACCAAAGGGGAAAAAAGGTAATCCCCCAAGATAGAAATTTTTTAAACTTAGGAAGGGAAGGCCACACACGGAATAAGTTTCAGAGAAGGTAGGTTTAGTTTAAAAAAAAAGTATATTTCAATCTGAAGTGAAAAACAATACATATGAAATTTTCTAAATGCTAGGGATAGTGTTTTGGATTTCCCCCAATTAAACATTTTTTTGAAAATTAAACCCCCAAAGCAGAAAGGGGGGGGTCAAATTTTGTATGGACTACCTTTTTAGTTTTAAGTTGGGGAAAAAAAAAATGGGCATTTGAGGTCTTTGTTTTGAAAATTCAACCCCCTAGGAAAGGGGGGGGTTACAGGGGGATTGGCAGTTAGTGGATTTTTCCCCGTAGTTTTAGGTTAAGCCAAAAAAATTTTGGGGATTTGGGTTTTTTGTTACAAATGAAGAGATGATATTTCTGTGTTTTTAAAAATTTAAACCCCAAAAAAGGGGGGAAAGACGGGGTTTCCCCGTAGGTTTTAGGTTAGGCTCAGAAAATTGGTATTTGAGGTCTTTTTAAAAAATGAAGAAATACGGGTTTCTTTTTTTTAAAAAATTTTTAAGGGGGGGTCAAAAAAATTTGTATTTGGGGGGGTCATTGTAACAAAAAAGGAATACCTTTTACAGTGAATTTAAAATTGCCCCCAAAGGGGGGAAAATTTTTGGGGGGGGCCCCGGTTTTTTTTTTTGAGTTATGATCATGAACATTTTTTTTTGGGGCTCTTATTAAAAATAAAAAAAACTTTTCAACCTAACTTAAAAATTCTGTCCCAAAAGGGGTTAGAAAATTTTTGTAGTCCCCCACAAAACGTTATTTTTTAAAATAAATTTTTGGGGCCCCAAAAAGAAAAGCATGGGGGGAAAAACGGCCCCCAAAAGGCTTTAAGCTAGAGGGAAAAAACCCCACAAAAAAAATACAAATTCAAATGGAGGTCGGGTACCACTAGTATATATATATATATATATATATATAAAATATATATATATATATTTTCCCAAAAATTTTTTTTCATGACTGAGCACATGCACAGTATACAGAATATATCAAAAAACTGTTTTCCCCCCCAAATCCGAATTTTTGATTGGCAAGTGGCATTTGCCAATGAAGGTGAAGATTTAGTCATTCTTTTTTTTAAAAAAACAGAAATGACTCCATATTTAAAAAAAAAATTTTTAAAACATGGGATACCTACAACCTCTGGTTATTTTATCAGAAATATAAAGTGAAAATGCTTGTTTTTTAATTTTTTTTTTAAGCCTCATTGATTTTTTTCATTAAAAAAAATAATATTGTTTATCCCTTAAAAAAATTTTCAAACTTTTTTTTAATTAGTAGAAAAATAAAGTCTGGTCCACAGAAAAAAAGCATTTATTTATGGGGAATGAAAAAGCAAGGCATTTTAGAGTATTTGCCATCTTCAGCCCCTAAAATATACATAAAATGGGGGCACCCAAAAATTGATAAAAAAGGGGGTTTTCACCAAATTAATGAGTTGCATTTTAACTTTATGTTGAAAAAAAACCCCCGATTGCCCCTTTTGGGCCCCTTTCCCCCCTAACAACCAAATTTTTCTAAGTTTCCCCAACCATTGTCAAACCCGTTTTAAAAGAAATTCCATAGGCGTACCAAATTATTTGAATTTTTGGGAAAAATATTTTTTCCCCAAAAACTGCCAGAGGGCATTTTGGAAGGTAAAAAGTAAACTATTACAAAGTTGAATAAATAACTGCACTACCATTTATTAATCAAACAAACCTAACCTTCAAACGCGATGACAAGACACTGGTGAAGATTCGCCGAGCATAAGCACCCAACAAATCGGGTTCTACCCTCTCACCTACCAAACGGTCTTTTTAATACTGGGGGGGGCTATAAGTCATAATGTTTATTTCTGTGCTAAGCTTCTATCAAATTTCGATGTTCACCCCCCTTTTAGTTTTTTTGTATATTTTAGAGACCCCCAAAGGCAAAATACTTTTTTTAAAAGCATTGCTATTTCTTTCCTAGAAATAAATGCTTCTTACTGTGGGGGGGAATTTTTTTTTACTAATTAATTGAAACTCCACCCCGGAGGACTACTTTAATAATTTTTTTTTTTTTTTTTCATGTTCATCTAGCATCTGTACAGTTTACACAGAATGGATGAAACAACCAATTAATTCTTCAAAAAAAAAAGTGGGGGGTGCTTTGTTTAACTTACCTTCATCCCGGGGGATTCGCGAATTGAATGGATTATTGATTCCCCAAAAAATTTTCCCAAATATTACTGTATTGATATTTTTTTTTTTTGAACAAGATTTATTTGTAGATTACCATTGTATCAATATTTTATTTAACCTTTTTAACTAGATTTATGATGGGGATATTTTGATGTTGAAATTTTATCACCAATGTATTGAATAGATATTCAAATATTACTGAATTAATACTCGTTTTTTTAAAAAAAAATTTTAAAATGTAGATATTCTTGATATTACTTTTTCATCATGAATGTATTGAAAGGGGGATTGCGACCAATAAATGTTCCAAATAATTTTTTTTAAAATACTTTTTTTAAAACTTTTTACAATATGTCTGTTTATTATAATATAAATAAATTCATATTATTACCCGTTAGTGTTTTTTTTTGTACTGAGTCAAATATTTTTTTAAAAAAACTACTGGGAAAAAAAAATTTAAAATTTTGATTGAATAGACTTGAAGATACCACACAGATTTCGAATTTTTTTTTTTAAAAAATTTTTTTTTATTTTTTTTTACACCCCAAAAAGATAATAATTAAAAAGGGGGAAAATGTTTTTCTTTATCCATTTTTTTTCAAATAAAATTTACATTACTTTTTTCCCCCAGGGTGGCTTTTAAAAAAATTTTCCCATGTTTTTTAAAAAATACAGAAAAAAAAAATTCTGAAGAAATTTTTGTTGAGGGGGGAAAAAAAAGACATTTCTATCAAACCCCGTAGGTTGGGGCATCATGAAAAGAATGGACAACAAATCTCCCCAAAAAAATTTACACAATACTGCACATTCTAGTTATTTTAAATATTTTTTTTTTTCAAGCCAAGATTAATGGAACAAAATAGTTTTCAAAAAAAGGGGGAAAATCTCGAACAAAAGATAATAAGCTATAAATTGAAAACCCTTTTTTTGGATTTTGTTTTTTTCAAACCTTTCAAAGATCGGGGTCATCCCTTGAGATATTCAAGGTTAAAAAAAGGTTTTTTTTGAAAAAATATCCCCCCTTTTTTTTTAAAATTTTTATATTTGCATTTATTATAGAAGTTGTAGATTAAAAATTTTTCCCCCAAAATTTTTTTAATTAGTTTTATACATTCAACCGTTTTTGAGATAGAGGGAAACCCCAGTCTTACATAAGAAAGTCAACCGGGAACCCAAAAATAGTAAGGGCATAAAGAATTTTTCACTTATTGTGGGTGCAGCATCTCATCAAAATATAAATCGTGTCTACAAATAGATTCAAATTTGGGTTGGGAAGTTTGGGGGCCCCGGGGAAAGGGGGGGTTTGGGGACTACAAAAGAAATGGGGGGAAAACCAAAACCCCTTTTTTTCAAAACGGTTGAAGGGATAAAAATTGTTCAAACAAAATTTGGGAGAAATTTTATGCCAAACATAATGAATCAAATATCTTTGGGGAAATTTGAAGTGAGATATTTACAAAACCCAAAAGGGACATTTAACCTTGCCGACACGGGTCTTATAGGGGTTTTGGGGCCCCAAAATTTTTAAAACCCCAAAAAAAAAGGTTTATTTTTATTATCTTTCATTACGGGGGGAAACAAACCCTATTTGGGACGGGTTAGATGGGGTCATTTTATTGTCAGAAGAAATTAATGTTATCGATTAAAAAAAATTACATATTAGACAAAGTAGAAGAACAAAAAAAACAAAATGATTTTTCAGACTGATGAGAATTTGTATAAGTTGAATAAAAAGATAAAAGATTGATAACAGGGTTTGATGTTGAAAATTTTTCTATTTGGGATGACTGGTAGGTTTCCATGTGTGATTTTTTTGAAAAAAAGGTTTTTAAATGTAAAAGTTTTTAAAGTGACAAAAAAATTTCATGTGAAATGAAAAAATGGGGGGGCTTAGAGTGGAAAAAACCTTGATTGTAACGCAAGTTGCTTATATGTATATAAATAAATACAGTAACATTATTTTTAAAAAAAAAATTTAAAGGAAAATCGTTTTTTTTTTATATAAACAAATTACATGCAACATTTTGTTAAAATAAATTTGTCTGAACATTATATTGCTAAACGTTTTATGATGTTAATAACTATTTAAAAAAATTTTTGGGGTAGCCATTCCCAGTTGAACCCGCAATAATATGGATGCATTTTCCCCAACGAAAAAACATTATCAAAATAATCAAGTAACTGCATTCATGAACGAATTCAATGACAGGCTTTTTACCTAGAAAAACAGTGTATTGCACTACTTACACAATTTCGACTACAACCTAGAAAGGGCACTTGTTTTCCCCGTAGTTTCACAGGTATCCATTTTTCAACAATTCCTCGGGAAAAATTTTCCTGGCTCCCTTTAAAATTTTTTACAATAATTTCTTTTTTTTTAAAATATTCCTCAAAACTTTTAGTATTGATCCCATCCTGGGGGACCTATTCATAAAAAAAAATAAGGGGCAAGTTTTTTTTAAAAAACACACAGAAATGACCAAGAAAATTGTGGGGTGTTTTTTAGAGTTAGATTGAAATTGCTGAATATAACAAATTATTACTTATTTGTGAAAATATTTTACTGCTTTGAATGAATCACCTCCTGTATAAACCATTGAATTATTAAGTCCCCGCTTTTCCCCAAAAAGGGGAAAAAATTCGAGACTTTAATTTTTTTTGTAATGCCAAAATGACAATGTGGCCAGCGTTCAAAACCTGTCCTTCATTGATAGTTTGGGTAGTTCCAAATACAGAAAAACTTGTCTATTCCCAGGTAGAAATCCATTTTTATCAAAAAAAAATATAATATCAATAAAAAGATTGTAGTTATATACCGCAAACTCGGAAAATGAATATCAAAGTTAATCCCCAAAAAAACAGAACAAATCTTTAAAACCCCCAAAAAAAAAAAGGTTAGGGGAAAAATTTAATTTTTAACAAATAAGGGTATTGTCACGTCTTCAATCCCCAAAAGATCTCTATTAAACGTTTCTCAGTCACAAAAATATCCACCCACTTCACTAAAAAAAGTTCAAATGATATTAAACCCAACAAAAAAACACAAAAAATTTTTAAAATTCTGAACCCGTATAATGCCGCCCATTTGTAGAAAACGGTGGGGCCCTTTTTTCCTCGATTTCCTTCCCAATTGTCATCAAGAAGTTTGTTTTTCTACCATTGGCACTTTTAGTTAGCTACAATTTCATATACTGTAGTTTTAAATTTATAAATTTTTGATCCCATTTTATTCAGGAAAATTTTGTAAAAACTAGACTTTTGTTGTCTTTTTAAGAATTAAAGGGTTTTAATCATTCTGACAGTGTATGAAATTTTTGGTTTTATAATTTAAAATTTTATCTATTTTAAAAACATGAAATATTTTTAAAGGAAAAAAGAACTTAAAAATTTGTAAAACAACTTTGAAAAATAATACTAATCAATAATAATTTTTTTTTTGGTTTTTTTTTTTTAAAAAAAAATTTTAAATTTTTCATAACATAAAATATATATATATATATATATATATATATAAATATATATATATATATATAATATATATATATATATATATATATATATAAAAAATATATATATATATATATATATATATATATATATATATATATATATATATATATATAAATAAAATATATATATTTAAAAAATTAATGAATTTACTTTAAATTTTAAAAACCCTTTTTTAAAACTCCTACGGAAGTTTATTTTCCCAGGGAGAAAAAAAAATTTATTTAAAATTTTAAAATAATTTAAAAAAAAAATTTTTTTTTTTATATATATATATATATATATATATATTAGTACTACATCAAAAATGGTTTTAAATGTTCCCATAAAAAAGAAACAGAAAAAGGGGGAAAAAAAAACAGGGTCATTATATTCAAAGATTTTCAAAGCATAAAACCTTTTTAAAAAAAAGAAATTCAGCCTTTTAAATTTTTTGATTTCCGTTTTGTCCCAAATTTTAAAAATTAAAATTAAAAATTTTTTCCCCTTGTAATTAAATTAAAATACATTTTTTTAAAAGGGTTTTTTGAAAACTCCAAAAAATATCTATGATATATAATAATTAAATATGATATTGAAATGCATTCGAAAAAAATGGGAAACCCCCCCGTTGAATTGCAAAAGGTTTTTCTCTACAGATTTTCCCAAATATGATCTCGGGGAAAAGAAATTCAAAATAAATTTAAAAAAACCTTGATGCATGACCCTTTTTTTATTTCTATTGAATTTGATACAAATCACATTGGGGAAAATTTTTTTAGGTTTTTATATATGTAATAGATTAAGATTATTTATGTTTCTTTGGGGTTTAAAAAAAAAATTTTTTATTATTTTACATCTCATTATTTTTTTTTTTTCCCAAAAATATGCCCAAAAAAGGGTTTGGGTTTTTTTTTTCAGACGTAGCTCATTTTTCGAATAAAAGTTTTTTCCACATCTCTCTCGCCCCAGCTTAGCCCTGCAAAGCTTCGGGGGAAAAAACATTCATTCTGACTGAATAACAACACATCAACATTTTGAAAAGGTTTTTTGGAATTCTTCACATGACAGGAATATTGCCTTGAGTGTTTCAAGAATTTGGTTTGGTTTGCCATCTAGCCCTGAAACTGGTTTTTGGGAATCCAATGGTCGAACGGGGAAAAATTGATAATAAAACACTTTCAATATATTCAATAAAATATAACTAGTGTGTTGGTTTGGGGATAAAGAAAAAAGGTTTAAAAAAAAACATCAATAAATATTCTTGGTGAAAAAAATTTTTCTATAATATGTCATTATCTTTTTTAGTTTGGGGTTTAAAAATTTAATCCCCAAAAAAACAATTAATTAAAAGGCGGTGCCATGAAAAAAATTTTTTTTAGATAAAAAGAAAAAACCAAACATTCTCCAAACTCTTTTGTTCAGAAGAAACCAATTGTTTATTTATTTTTTTTTATTAAGACTATCCCCCCCCTTTCATATTTTTTTTCTTTTTTTCCTTTTTATCATGTTGTTTCTTTTTTTTTAATTTTACGAAGGGGCCTTAAATTCAACCCCCCAAAAATACGGGAATATCAAAAAAAATTTTTTGGGGAAAAAATGCTATGAATGCTAATTTATTATTTTCCACTTGGAAATCATGGTAAAAGTTTTCGGGGGGTAGTCATAAAGTAAATTTTCCCCCCACAATCAATGGCCCTTGTTTATTTAGTTCTCTTAAAAAGGGGAGTAGATTTTTTAATTAACTGGGAATTTATGCATTTTTACATAAAAAAGGATCATTCAGCAATTGCAAATGAAAAAATTTTTTTTTGGTTTTTACTTTTAATTAAATTTTTCTTTTTTTTCTTCAATGGGGGGGATATTTCCCCCAAAAAAGAATAACTAACTGTTCATTTTGAATATCAATTTTTTTTTCAGACTTTAATAGAATATAAAAATAGGGTTTTTTTGGGGCTAATATTTCGCATCATTTTTTACACGGGATTTTCGTACGTTTGTTTTTTTTGTATTCATAACCTCCATAAGTTGGGGAAAAAACATTATTGGGTCCCGAATCCCATGACTTTGAACGTTAAATTTGAGTTAAAAAAAAAAACCTTCATTGACATAGAAGGGTCGATCTCCCGGGAAAAATTGGGGCACAAAGTTTGGTTCAGTGGGGGTTTGCAAGTAGGTAACCCAAAAAATTTTGAAAAAAACGTTGGAACTATAAATTAAAAAAACAAACTATATATATATCCAAAAGAAACTTTTAGGGGGAGGGTTCGATTTTAACTCCAGAACATATTTTAAAAGTGGAATATATTATGCGTCAAACATTCTAAGCTCCCGTTAATTCATCTGAAGTGCAAAAAAAAAACCTTAGAATTGTTAGGGAAAAAATTTTCGGAGAAAAAAATCCCACTTATTGATTCCATGAACTTTTGTGTTATATTAGCAATTTCACCACCTGCATTGGTGCGGCAAAAAACGACAGCCTGTGACTGACCAATAACATACTAAACGATTCATTTCAATGAATACAAAAACCCTTGGGAATTAAACTGAGTTTTTTAAAAAAAATTCCAAAAAAAAAAACCTCAATCGTATTTAAAACATTCAAATTTTCCCAAAATTTTTTTGGGGAAAAATTTATAAGTTCATGTCCTATTCCGCATAGTGTGCGGTTGGCGAAGCATTTTGTAATGGGAAACAGATCCAACCGTTGAACATGTCAATTTGTCACCATCTAAAAAAAATTTGAAGTAGGAAGGAGAATATTACTAAAAAAATCTAAACAAAATCAACCGGCATACAAGGGTTTTAGACATTTTATCTATAGGGGCAGTTCTGAAATTTTCCCCCGACTTTGGGTATGATTGATCCGTTGAGACTTTGGGTTTCTGATACCCTGTGCTGGAGTTTGCGCAGCAGTATTTTGGTTCACAAATCGAAAGGTTCCGATAAGTCCGAAAACTGCCCCAAAAATTTCTTCAAGTTCAACTCAGAGAAAGTTTTTTCAGCGATGGAAGATGGACCCCCGTACTCTTTTGTACTGAAAGCCAAATTGCGGGGGGTTTGGGATTTTTGGTGGGAATTTTATCAACCTAATTTCAACCTTTTTTCTATGATTTTCCCAAAGGGGTTTGGGAAAATGACAATGGGTCGAAAGTTTGATGGTTTTTTTGGGGGCCCCCCTTGGGGAAGGGGGGATCACAACATTTGTTTTAGAAATTGTGGGTAGGTTCCTTTGGCAAACGAGTCATTAAAAAGTTGGACTAGTAACTCCAAAAAAATTGGCATATTCAAAAAAAAAAATTATCGAGATTTATCGATGCCACAAGAATTTTTTTTTTTGATAGTTTTTTGTATCTTTTCCCCCTTTTTATTAAATTAGTCTCATAAAAAAAAAAGTTTCAGAAATATTTATTTTTCATAAACGATAATGGATCTGGTGTTTTATCCTTTTTTTTTTTGATATTTGGGTTTTCAGCTATGGAGCAAATAATTATGGGGGTGTTGCCATCCAAAGTGATTTTTTTTCCCGGGGGGTTTTTTTGCCCAAAACTCATTCGCAATTCTGTTATGATAGTAACAACTTTTGCTGCTTTTCCCACTTTTCTGTAAATATTTGGGAATGTATTGAAAAGGGGAAAAAAATCCCTATTGGTAAATTTTTTTTTATGTTAGCAGGCGTCTCAGATTTTGGCAAAGAAAAAAATTTTCCCCATAGTTACCCAAACCTTTTAATTTTGTTTTATTTTTTATTTTCTGCTGGAAATGATGATTCAAAACAATGATAAATTGTGAAAAAAAAAAAGGGGGTTTCCCAGGTATAACACAAAACCCCAGTCCATTTTAAAACATATTTAAAAAAAAAAAAAATTTTTAATTTTTACTAAAAAACCCCTTCCCAAAAATTTAAAATTTTTTTTCTTCGATAGTCATAATTAATTTTTTACATTACAGTAGACAGCCCTCAGATTTTTAAATATTTACTGGTATAACAGAGCTTGTAATATTTTTTTTCCCCGCAAATTTGTGCTAACGTAGTCTATTTTTTTCGACCTTGAGTTATCCTTGGCCCGTTTGTGCATGAATAAGTTGAAGGGAAGTTAGTAGTTTTTTTTAAATTTTTGTGATAAAAGGTTATCATCATAAAAATTTTAAAATTTAATCCCCCCAAAAGACGATTCCCTTTTAGGGGGGAATTTCCTCAAAAGCAACTCAAATTTTTTTTCTAAAAAAAATGAAAACCCTTTGTTTTAGGTGCCCTTTTATATAAAAAAGGGGAATAGGTTACCCTTCTAAAAAAATGAAATGAACATTCGAATTGCTTTTCCACGTCATGTCATCATTATTTATGAACATTAATCAACTCGAGAAGGGAAAAATTTTCCTTGATAAAAAAATTGAAGTACCTCCACAGCTAAATTCTAAATTTCTAAAAAAAATTTAAAAAAACAATTTTTTTTGGGGAAGGAGCTGGTTCACCCTTTTTCTCAGTAAAAGGGGGTTTGGTGATAAAAAAAAATGAGGAAATTTTAGGTTTTCCCAAAAATAAATACAGATCATCCAGTTTGTTGGGGAATATATTGTATATTAAGGTTAATACGAGACTATCTAATTGATTTCATGAGAAAAAGGGTGGCCCCAAAAAAAAGTTTCTATTATCATTAGAAAGATTGGGGGATCACCGAGAAAATTTTTTGGTAAAAAAGTTGTCTTTTTCGAGGATCAAGAGATTTCTTTAAAAATAAATACAATTATTAGCTAAATTGTTTCTGAACATTGTACTAGGTGACATCATGGAAGAAAAAAAATTGATCAAAGTTGTCATATATGTTGAGCTTTAAGCGTTCATACTTGATCCTTGGGGGAAAGTTACAGAGGGGGTTTTTGTTACGATTCTTTTTAAACTAAAAAGACGGATACGATGAGAGGGCCCCAAAAAAATTTTCTGAGTTAATTTCAGGTAATTAAGGGGATTTTTTTATTTTCTTAAATTTAAAATATTTTGGGGCTACATTTATCACAAAATTTTTATGTCATCTTTATCATAACAGTGTTTCTTGAAATATGTTTTTTGGGGCAATTTGGCAAGTTCAAGTTGGATTTTTATGTTTTTTTTTTCCCAAAATTTTTGTATAGCTTTAAAAGTCAATACCCGTGAATCCTGTTCCATAGGGCACCCACCCTTTGGGGACCCCAATAAACATGTAATAATAAGAACCCTACTATCAACAAGAATTTTGTTGTTTGAAACCAATATGCCTTTTTTAAGCAATACTTTAAACTCATTATCTTTTTACTTTTCTTAAATACATTAATTTCCCCCCAAAGCCTACTTCCTATCTGCCCCAAGAATGCAGTAGTTTTCAATATGGAAAAATCACTATCATAAAAAGTCATTAGTTAAAAAGAGTTTCGATATGCAAATTATTTCCCGGGGGCCCCCTTTTGCAAGACTAAACCCTTTTTTATTTCCCTCAAAAAAGGGCTGGTAAACCCTTTTTTGCATTGAATATAGAAGAAAACTGTTTTATGTAACCTATTTTTCATGGCTGTGATTATGATAATGAATTAGGTCGGACTGTCTCTTAAAAATCAATGTTTCTACTGTTCTGATGTACATACCCACCAAGCTTCATTTGTAGGATTTGACAAACCTCTGCATAGGTACAATCATAGAGAAACTAAAATGAAAGAGAGTGGTCAAACCCGCAGTAAAAAAGTTGGCACCAAGTTTTTACAGTGGCGACATATCTCGCAACTGGCCGAACTAAATACAGTTGGAAGACCGATTGAAATAAGGCGGGTTTTTAAATGTGTTACTTTTTTTATGATTGATATGGTATATATTTTATAAGTGATCGATTTGTTATTCTTGTATTTCCTATGAATGGTTGTAAAAATGGGAAAAACAGGTTGGGAAATGATCACCAATAAAATATATACAGTAATCGATTTTGAATCGTTAGTTCGTTCGTGGTTAAACTTTATTTAATGATATCAAGAACAAAATTAAAGATCTTATAAAACAAGACTAATAACTTTTAAAAAAAACATTTTATTGTATCTAAACAAAGGGACAATTCAGACAAAACAATAAAAAACCCCGAAAAAAAAACAAAATTTAAAATATTCTTCAGTTTATCATCAAACCCAAACCCAAAAAAAAACATATTTCATTTACAAAAAACCTTCAATAATTTTGTTCATTTATTAGCGGAAACGAGTAGGTATACCCAACAAATACTCCAGTTTGATGATAATCTTCGTACTTTCAAATGGGGATAGGAAATGGAAACTGATGGAAAATATATCAGTTTGTGAAAAATGTCTACAACTGATGGATGGAAATAAGTATCAGTTTTAAAAGGTTTTTATTTTACCTTTTTAGAAAGAATATTTCGATGAATTTCAGCGTCAACTCGAATAACAAAAAATTCCATTTTCGACGTTGGTTCATAATTCAAGTCCATAGTATAATTTCTATAATTAATTTTTGATGACAACAGTAGAATAATTTTGAAATTATTACGTGGTTTGTCATTTCTGACAAATGTCGAAATTGGAAAATTATCATGTCAGTCGTCTGTTGATTCGGGAAAAGGTCTCCATGGCGACTGGCCGTACCAAAACTTTGGTCACGATCCAATGTTTCAAACAGTCTCTTTATTTTTAATTTTCTTCATGGGTACAATCGTGTTTCTTTCACCTCGACTAGATTTCATACAACTTTCCACTTTTTTCAGTAATTTTACTACAACTCAAATTATCATGGTTATCCCTGTTTTTAAATTTGGGTTTGATTAGATTTATTTTCATAAACATTTCTTCACTAGACAATCTACTAATAGTTTTGTTGGTTGCTACGATTAAATTCAGCATTCTGCATGCTTTTCAGTTTTATATATCTATTCATCTTTTCATTAAACTTACAAAATATTCAGTTTGTCTCCAAGTTTTACAAGTGGTACTGCTCCATTATAATATTTGTATTCGCACATAATTTCACTTTATTGAATATTTCATTAACTGAAGGTGATTTTTCATTTCTAAAATGATTCAATCCTGCAATGATTATAATGTAATCACTTTTGTATGATTCTTTGCTAGGCTAACAATATCTCCTAGGACACATTCGAAGAAGCAACTTTTTAATTATTGTTTCCTATGTTGAAGAGACTGTTTCCAATTGCGTATTTCAGTCCCCAAATTTCTCATCGCAAAGTATGAGTATTTCATTCTTATTCTTCCACATTAGATTTTGCCTCCATCCCTGTAGGGATTTTATTTCTTTGGGGTATGCCCGGTATCTCCTTCATTTTTGTTAATTCCCCTCTTCAGATTATCCCAACCTGTTACTGTATGTTCTATTGTCATCTTCCAATAATCAAATTGACTTGGAGCATCTCCCCTGCAGCACATGTACGTCCATTGAATGTTCATTGACGATGAAATGGATATTATGGAGTCCATTGAACATCCAGTTGCAAAATATGTCCAAAAATGTCCGAACCTCACTGGATTTAACATTTTATGGACGTAATTACAGGATGGAAATGGATAAAATTGGAAATAAGTCAGCTATGAATCAGGTAAAAATAGGGTACCCCAAGGAACAGTTGGGCCAATTTCCCCTTCCTTGATACATAAATAATAATACGAAAATAGTTGGTTTAGACGGTCACCTTTTTTCTGCTTTGCTTGACGATACAGCATTAGTATTCATGGGAGAATTGGGAGAAGGTTAAGAACACGCCGAAATAAACCTACAAAAGATCATACCTGGTTAAATTTCAAAATTTAATATTGAAAACTAAATTTTTTAGCGTTCACAACCAACGGATCGTTAATCAACCAAATGTCTCATCAATAAAAATACATTCCAGTAACTGTCAAAAACTTATGTGCTTGCCCACTATAGAAAAAAAAGTTCCCCCTGTAAAAATTCTAAGGTAGTCATCGACCAACACATACGATGGTCCGACCATAAGCATGTAAACAAACGCCTTAGGAACACTAATACACATCTCTATAACCTAAGGATATTTTATCCAAAAAAAAATCTCTAAATGCCTCTACAACTCATTAGCCCAATCCATCCTACCCCACTGCATCACAGATGGGGGCAGCCTTCAAAAAACAAAATTATATACTACAAACAAACACAAAAAAAACATTTCAAAAAATTATCCTAAAAGAACAGACGTTTCTACTGAAAAACTTTTTCCAGAATCCAAAGTCTCAACTTAAATACTCTATGCTCACCAATGTTTGAAAAAAGGAAAACCAAGACAAATAACGCAGAATAAAACCCCGAATAACCAGATCCACTTCGAGCATGAATGTCGAAAATGAAAAGTTTAAAAAAATTAACACAAAAAAATTCTTTTTTTCCCCAAAATTTTTTAACGCGCTCCAAATTGACAAAAAAAATATCTAACCAGGAAAAGTATAAAACAGAAAAAAAAAATAATATATTATAAATTGTCCACAAAAAAAAATTTGTTTCTAAATTCAATATCAACCTAAACATACTCAAAACAAATATTCCACCACCATTTGTTATCCAGTCCCCGGTATATAACCCTCACGTAAGACACGAAAAGTAATGAAACTTAATATAATATCAATATGTATTACAATCACCTAGTATGATGATCATTTGAAACTTTTCAGACTGCATGAATAGCAAAACAGGCAATCCTGCCTAGGCTACTGCGCCGGGTCTGAAATTTTCATCATGAAATGAAATTGTGAATCTCATTGTAAATTCTATGTACCTTATTAAGCGAGAATAAATTGAATTGAATTGAATGTACTTACAGGATGTACAATGGACGTACTTACATGTACATTAGCAATGTACCCGAAGGTTCAGATTACTACATCCAATGGATGTCCTTATTTAACACATCCAATGAATGTTCATTCAACACGTCCATTGGATGTCCATACCAAACGTTCAAGGTATGCCCATCCAAATCGCCCAATGGATGTCCAGTCATAAACGTAAATAGAAAACACATTCCGGTACAATCAAATTGTGATTAGCAGTTTTTTTTATTGATTTCAACCAGTTGATAAAATGCCCAGTATTTGGTGGTATTTGAAATGAAACTCACTATAACATTAAATAATGTTTTAATACTAAATAAATGAAATATATAAATTCAGAACATTCTGAAAAAATTAAAACTCATATAAAACATTAAATACAACAAATATCACTCATTGGAAAAAACTACATATCTTGGGAAAAAAACACAAAAGAGTAACAACTAACATCCTTTAAGATTCAGTTCAATCAAATTGTGCTGATGTCATAACAACATATTACCATGGCATACTATAATACTGAGATGTATAATATATTATGTGCAGATAACTGCTCAAATGATCAATTATGTCAAATTTAATCCCTTGAATAATTAAATGAAAGTACTTTTTACCCCAGTGAAATAAACAGAGGAAAGATTTATAACTTATAAAAAAATATTTTTAGTGTATTCAAAAGGGAATGATTTACATGATTGAGAATACAGCTTTGTCATTTTGACATTGATTTAGTTTTCAAAGCTGATAAGAACTTCACAATTGATACAATAAGAACCTAGTAAATTCACTTACTTATGACTAATGTTGAGGGTTATATAACGGCATCAAACTTAGAAGTGATTCTAATAGCAACCCATGAGTTGATGAGTATTACATTGATGATAATGTGATTTGTTTTGAAGCATGTACATTTTGCCTGTTCCCTCGAGACCCACTTATTCTACTCACCTCGTTACTATCACTTGCTCAACACACTACCTCACACGTAGTTCAACAACTGGCCTAATAGGTTCTCCATTTTCCAAAAGCACTGTGAAATTCACAAAATAAAACAAAGCCATGCCTACAAACCAAGCAGTTGAGATCTCATTCTAACCTTAAATCTAACGTCATTCTTGCAGGGTGGGCGGAGGGCGTCAGCGTGTAGCAGGAGAAGGAACAGTAGCGCCAAATGGAAGTTACGAGTTTTCATAAAAGTACGTTTTCTTAATGTACAAATTGAATTCAGTTCGGTACATCCTATCCCAGACAACACATGGACATCCAATGGATATCCATTGGACATCCTTCATGAATTTTATGGATGTACTATGGACATCCAATTATATCCAAAAGATATCTTATGGACATCCGATGGATGTCCAAAGTGGAACAACCTGTACATCCATAGAATATCCTTCAAGGATATCCATAAGATATCCTCCAGAGATGTCCATAAGATATCTTTCAAAGATATCCATAAGATATACTTCAAAGATATCTTTCAGGAATATCCATGAGATATCCTTCAGGCATATTCAAAAGTTATCTGAAAGATTCCTTGAGAGATATTCTAAAGATATCCTTCGGGGATATCTATCGAAGATAAAATATAGTAATAGGATCTGAGGGTAATGAAATGATGGTATTGAACAAAAAAATGTATTATTAAACTCTGGTATCAAAAAAAATTCTCATGAACTTCAGGGTTATCAACAAATAAAATGTAAACTCTAAAATAAAAACTGAATATTAAATGCAGAATAATCAAAAAAATAGAATGCTATTTTCTTCGTCCATCAGGTGTTTCCTTTATTCTAGAAGATGACAGATGCCTATCTTTGGCCCTTCTCAGCCAAGCTTAGATGGCTTCTTCAGTAGCTTTTTTATTTTCCGTCGAATCACTGCTGCTTCTGAAATGATATGTACCTATATATTCACGGGTATAATTGATGTCGAAATCTACAAAAAAATACTGAGAAATATTATGCTTTTTTTTATTGAATAAATTGATGATAATATATACCATTGCTATAGGTTTTTCTCTTTATTGGTAAAAATTATATAAATATATATATATATATATATATATGTTATCGTGATATTCACTTAAATGGTTTTTTTTTAAATAAACTTTATTTTATACTTGTTACAAAAAATGATATGATATATACGTGACAACTAACGGAATAGAAGTGCTGAATAGAAGTGACTCAGAACTGCGCCTTGTTTACGGCTTCTGGAGCCCAGGTGGATGAATGCTGACTTGGCTTTGTCCCTATTTGCTTTGCAACAATGTTGCAACTGCGTTTGGAATTACTGAGTAGAATGCCTGATTTTGGATATAACAGCTCCCATCTTTTGAAAAGTTGATGCTATTGGATGCAGCAACTTTTAGACTGAAGTTTTGCTTGTGCCGGAATTCAAGATTATTCTTTCTTCTTCCTCGACGTCTTCGCCGATGTGGATACTAGGTCTTCTTCTTGAAGGTAAGAACCTAGAAAGGGTTCTGAAGGGTTGGCGTTGGCCTGGAGGGGGTTGATCATCTCATCTTGGTGTAAAAATTCCAATTTTCATGGGATAACGTTTTTTGCATTTACAAAAAATATATAAAATTATCAAACATATTATCAATATAATTATAAAATACGTAAACCAGGATATATGTTTCGTGATAAAAGGTTCATTAATAATTTTGTCAATATCTTCAGAATATTGATTCAATTTATGTTGAGCTATATTCAAATCATCAACATTTAATTTACTCCAATTTAATGGTTTAAAAAAAGGGGAAATTGTGTTTTTCAGGCAAATGTTCACAGTTTTCGAATGGAATTAAAATAGCATGACTATTATAAGTTACATTCTTTTCAATATTATTCATATGTTTTGAATGTACTCTTTGGGATTCCCAATAAAAGCATTACATTCGTTGAAGTTTCAAAATTGAATTCAATTGAATAATTTTAGTGAAAGGTTCAATGTTGAACAGGAATTGTTAAAGGTAAAGGATCTATAAAGATTAACCAAATATTTGTGTCTAAATTGAACACATTATAATCTTTAGCAAAAAAATAAAGACATTTGACAGGTTCTCGGTAATTCAATAGAATGTCTGAAGAGTTGAGCCCTCACATATAGCATCTTTGTCTATAGGGTAAGGTAAAATATCGGGAAAAAATTCTCATATTGATTCCTAAAGGTTTACAATCATCTAAATTTTGCAATATAAAAAAATAACATAGAATCATCATTTCTCGCAATATATTTTGAATTGGTTGGTAAAATGTGGGAAAGTCCGGTCCTTTATCAAGGATGGGGATTGGATATAATTGAAAGGATGTGTAAAATTCAGGTTCCACTAGGGGGAATTTCAGAACAAAAAAAACTCTGTTTTCTGTTTGAAAAGCTTCAAGTTCAATTAAATCTAGATATTGAGCAATAGACGAGGTTTCGCAGGAAGTCGTAAATTATTCTTTTTTTTGATTGAGATATGTCCTGAAGAGCATATTCCAAATTTAGGGTAATAATTGATGTATGAAGATTTTAAGTCTTGGAAAGTGATTGAATTTAAAATATCATTCAAATAGGAATCATGTATAAATAACTTTCCATGAGAGTTTCACAAATTTTTAAAGCTCTTAGTTTCGCTTCAATGATTGCCATATCATCTGAAATCTGAAAAAAATTTATTTTTTAATCTCTTTAATATCCTTGTTAAATGTCTCTTCATCTATTTGTAATTTTGTATAGTAATTGAAAATTCTAATTACTGAGGTAGTAAAATGAAATTGGTTTTTCAAAAATTTTCTTTGATATTCGTCTCTTTTTTTTATTAATACATTCAAAAAATTTGCCCATACTAAATAA
>JAFIRS010005539.1:0-54836 GCA_018342105.1 Gonioctena quinquepunctata
TTTTTAGGTAACATGAACCCCAAAAGATGGGTCTCCTCAATCAATCTCAATCCCCCCGAAAAGGGGGCAAAAAAGCCAAAAAAAACTAGATGGTACCATCCGTAGCCGGGGTATATAGCTTTTTGGGGCCCCCCTACCCGGGGGAAAATTCTGTTTGGCCATCCGTACCCGGGGGAAAATAGCTTTTTGGGCCCTTTCCCGGGGAGCCGGGGAAAATATTGTTTTTTTTAAAAAAAAAAAATATAAAAAAAAAACTCAGGAAAAATTTTAAAAAAGGGGAAAGGAAAAGGGAAAAGGAAAGGAACAAAACTTTTACAATGGGATATGATGGGGTCCCATGGGGTCCCAAAAGATACAATAGGATATGATTGGATCGAATGGATCGATGGGGTCGATGGGGTATGATGGGGTATGATGGGTCGATTGAAAAAAAGGGGGGAAACGAGGGGAGCGTCTAGAAAGGGGGCCCCGTTACAGGTCGGGTTTTCCCCAAAAGGGGGGAAAAAAGTTTTTGGACCTTTCCATTTGGGAAAAAAAAAAAAAAAAACTTTTTTATAGGTCGATTTTTATTTTTTTAAAAAGTCCAATTATTTTAAAAATGCCATCATATATTTTTTTTTTAAAAATTTGGGGTTTTTTAAAAGGGGCCCCCGGGGCCCTCCTTTTCCCCAAAAAAAACCCCCCCCTTTAAAACCCCTTTTAAAAAACCTTTTTTCGTAAAAAAAAGGGTCACTGCTTGATATACACCATTAATATAAAATTTTTCTGTTTATTGATGGGGGCATAAAAAAAACTCATTTCAACAACGGGTTTTTTTTCTTTTGGGGAAACCCCCCAAAATTTTCCCCCAAAAAACAGGGGGTTCCTTTTTTTAGAAAACCCATCTTTTTTAACCCCCCCAAAAAGGGCCCCAAAACCCTTTCCCCCTGAAAAAAATTTGGGAAATTTAGGGGTTTAAACCCTCAATGTTTTTTTTTATCAACTTATTAATATATAAACGTTTGGTGTGTTTTTTAATGAAACAAGGCTTTTAAAAGCAGGTTGGAAAAATTTCCAAAATTTGGGTTTATGAGATGATTTACTTTTTTATTTAAAAAAAAAGGGGTTTTTTTGGGGGGGAAAAAAAAAGGGGAAAAACAATTTGTTTTAGGTATATAGAAAAAAAAAAATATGAGATAAAATTTTAAAAGGCTTATTTTTCATAAAAAAAATAAATCAACCAAAGTTATCTTATTACAATCTACCAGTGACACCAGTGGGGGTAAGGGGTGTTGGGTCATACAGTTAAAGAAAAAAAACGCCCAAGAAAAAGAAACCCCAAAACCAGAATATAAAATCCAAATTTTTTTTTTTTAAAGATTGGTTTCAGATAACGAAAAAACAATGCCCCAAAAATTCCCCTTTTTTAGACTGTTCGGCCTCTAAAAAAGGGGATTTTATATTGGCTGGTATTTGAGCTTTTTTTTTTTGGGAAATTCCCCCCCCCAAAGGGGTCAAATGGGGGAAATTTTTTTTTATGGGGTTTCGGGTTTGGGTTTTGAATTACGGTCATGAACATTTTGGGGTTTTGGCCTCTAAATTTTTAAAAGGGAAAAATTTTGTTGAAACCCCCAAAGAAAATTACTTTTTTTTCTGTAAAATCTTTTTCCCCTAAACGGGTAATGGGGAAAAAGGGGAAAACGGGGGTTTAAAATAAAAAAAAATATTAATATTTGATTTTTTTTTTTCATTTCCCAAAAATTTTAAAAAACCGGGGAAATACCAAAAAAACTGTTAATCCCCGGGCAAAACTCCTTTGGGGTTGGTTATTTTATTTAGTTATTTCAAATTTGCCCCAAAAATTTCTCCCCAATATATTGGTTAAATGATATTTTTATTAAAATTAAACATGGGGGTACTTAAAACCTCTGGTTTTTTTTTTAAAAAAAATATAAAATTAAAAAAAGTTTTTTTTTTTTAAATTTTTTTGAAACCACTCTGTTTTTTTTATTAAAAAAATTATTTTTTTTTCCGGAAAAAAAATAAAATTTTTTTTTTTTTTATTTTTAAAAAAAAAAGAAGCCCCCCCACAGTAAAAAACATTTATATCTAGGGGAAAAAGGTTTTTAATTTGGCCCCAAAATTTTTTTTCCCATCTTGGGGGCTTAAAAAAAATACAAAAAAAGATAAAAAAAGGGGGCCATTGAAAAAATTGATGAAAAATTCCCAAAAATAAAACATTTAAAACCCTTTTTTTACCCCCAAAAAATTTAAGTAAAAATGTAAAATGATTAAAAAAAACATTGGGTTTTCGACTGAAAAATTTAAAGAGTTTTACATTTTTTAAAAATAAATTTTTTTGTTTTTTTTTAAAGTTTTTTTTTATTTTTTTAAACCCAAAAATTTTAAAAATTTTTTCCAATTTTTTTGGGTTTTTCCCCCTTTTTTTTTCTTTTAAAATAATTTTTAAATTTTTTTTTTTCTTCAAATTGAATTTTTTAAGTATGTTTTAAAAAGGGGGGTTTCCAATTCCTTAAAATTTTTTTTCCCCAATTTTTTTTTGGAAAATAACCCCAAATGCATTATACTGTGAATATATATTAGGCTTTGTCTTTTTTTTATTATAATAAAAAAAAAATTCATATTTTTTTACCTTTGTGTTTCCTTCATTGGAAAATTAAAAAATTTTTAATTTTTAACTACTGAAAAAAAAAATTAATAATTTGAATGAATAGACTTGAAATATGTTCCAAAAAAAATTTTGTAAATTTTTTGCAAAATTTTTTTACTTATTTCCCCAAAATTTTTTGTTTTGGGGGTTTCTAATTCCAAAAGGGAAAAAAGGGGGTTTAAATCATCTATTTTTTTTAAATACGGGGACATTTTCTATGGTAAAAAATTTTTTTCCCCCGGTTTTCAAAGCTAAGAAAAAAAAAAAAAATTTGAAAATTTTTAAAGAAAGGGGGGTTTTACAAAAAAAACCCTTTCAAAACTTTGACATTTTCCCATTCTAGTTATTTTAAAAAAAAATTTTTTTTTTTTTCAATCTCCCAAAAAAAAGAAAGGGGAAAAGGGGAAAAACCACAAAGGGTTTTTAAAAACCATTATGCTCCCGAAATAAAATTTAATTGTTTGTGCCATTTGGGTAGCAGATATTAAAAGGGAAAATTTTTTTTTTTTATTCACCAAAAAAAAGGGGGAAAGGGAAAAGGGTCAGAGGGTTTTTTAAAAGACAAAATTTAAATTTAATTAACTTTTTTTTTGCGGGGCTCTTGGGAAAAAAGGGGCGGAAAATTTTTTTTAAAATTTTAATATTCAGGCCAAAAAATAAACCCCTTATAAACAATTTTTTTATCAAAAACCGCTTTTTAAAAACTTGTGAACACTTGTTTACTCCAAAAACAAAGTTTTTTTAAAATAATTTTACATCCCCCACCCCATTTTTTTTAAAATTATCAAACATCCATATATTTAATTTCTTCAATTTTTTGGGGGTGTATTTCAAATTGGGGTTTTTTAAGGGGGGCCCCCCAAAAAAATTTCTCTTCTTTTCTATTAAAGGGGGTAAAAGGGTTTTGGGGTGCTGTCCCTTTGATATTTTTTTTCAATCCGGGGTCCCGGGTGAAGACTGACTAGGGGAAAAAATAAATTTTTTTTTTTTTTTTTGTTATTTTGGTGGGAAAGGGGGTAAAAGCTAAACCCCGCTAGGGAAGAACTATTAAAAATCTTGGTAAAAAAATTTTCCCCTGGATGAATTTCACTCAACACAGTTTTTCCCAGCTGAAGGAGTGATGTTTTTTATTTTTGGGGTTTTTTTTTCTTTCGTTTTGGGGGGTCATGTACTTATGGTGAAACATTTTAGAAAAATGTTTCAGGGGTTTTAAAATTTGGGCAGACATCTTTCTTGGGAAAAAAATTTGGATCCCGTTTTTTAAAAAATTCCCAATTTTAGTATCTTCCAAAAGGGGAAACCAAAAAACAAATATGTTTTTTAGGACTGGATAAAAAAAAGGGACTGATGGTGTTTTCCCAAATTGCATTGAGTGGGAAAAAAAAAATGGGGTTTTTGATGTACTTTTACCTGGAAAAAAAGGTTTTTCCCAAAGTTTTTTCACTTTTTACTGGGGGTTTTTTGACAACCCCGGGGGGATTTCACTTTTTTTTCATTTCCATAGTTATTAAAAAAAAGGGAAAAAAATTTTTCCCCCAATTTTTTTTTACCAAACCTTTTTAAAAGGCTTGTTCATTTGGGGCAGTTTCTCTCATATCCCTGTTTTTATCAATATTTTTTTGAAAAAAAACTGAAGAGACTGAAGAGAAAAACGATTGATAAATTTTTCTATTCCGTAGAAACGAAAGAAAAACCCCCCAAAATATAAAAAAACAAAAAATTTACGTACCAAAATTTGATTCGCAACTCCTTTTTTCGGGCCAAATCAACTTTTTTTTTTTAACGTGGCGTCCGAACCCCCCCAATTATAGAAAAAATACCCATCAGAAGAAAAAAAAAAAAACCCAAAATGATATTAGCCCTATACTTTTTTTAAATTTCAGTGTTTTTCCCCCTGGTTTTTAAAAGGTCCATTACAATACCTTTTTTGGGGTTTTCCTTGGGTTTTATTCGAATTTTTTTAATTATAAAAAATATATTTTATGAAAAAAAATTTTTTAAACTTTAAATTTTTTCTAAAATTTGGGGGCCCAAAAGGGAAAATTTTTCGCCCGCCCCCCCCCAAAAGGGGGGGGGTTAACAAATGTAACCTTTTTTATCCCCCAAAAGGGAAAGGCTTTTTTTTTATGTCAACGGGACCCCACATTTAAGGCCTTCATCCCCCAAAAAAAACCGGGGGGTTAACAGTAGGGGTTACCCCTTGGGTAAAAAAGTTAACTTAAAACTACTTCCCAAAATTTAAAATTTTTTTGGGTAACTGCCCCCAAAGATAAGGATATCCTCAATCAATCCCCCAAACCCCCCAAAAAGGGGACAATATAACCCAAAAAAAGATGTGTTCCCCTCCGTAGCTGGGTTTTATAGCTTTTTTTCCCCTCTGTAGCGGGGGGAAAAACTTTTGGCCACCCACCCGGGGAAAAAAAAGCTGTTTGGCCTTCCCTACCCGGGGGAAAAAGTTGTTTTAAAAAAAAAAGAACATTTAAAAAAAAAATCAGGAAATTTTTCAAAAAGAAACGGAGCAAAACTCTAAAAAGGGGATAGGGGGGGATACGATTGGAAAAAGATTGGATACGATAGGATATGATAGGATAAGGGGGGGATATGATAGGATATGATGAGATACGATTGAAAAAAAGGAAAACAAAAAACGATACGATTCAAAAACCCAAGGGGGTCGATAGGATCGATTGGAACAATGGGGTCGATGGGTTTGGGTGGGGTCGATGGATACGATGGGGTACGATGGGGGTACGATGGGGTACGATTCGAAACGTTCAAAAAGAAAAAGTCTGAAACAACGATGGGATCCCTTTTTGGGGGGGGACTAGAAGGGGCTTTTATAAATTTGGTTTTAAAAGGGGGGGAAACCCCCGAAATTTCCCCAATTACAATTTCTATATTTGGGGGTTTTCCCCTAGTTTCATTCGAACTTTTTTTTAATTATACAAAATATTTTTTATGAAAAAAATTTTAACTTAATTTGCGGGGGAAAGGGGCCCCAAAACGGCATTTCACACACGACCCCTCCCAAAAAGGGCCTTAACTTTTTCCCCATATTTACCCCAAAAATCCCCCAAGCGAAAAACTTTTATTACTTTATGCCCCCAGCATCCCATCTTATTCCCTTCCCAAAACCCCCCAAGGGGGTTTAAAGGTTTGGTCCCTATCCAAATTTTGGGGTTAAATTTTAAAAAAACTACTTACTTAAAATTTAAAATTTTTTTTGGTAACATGAACCCCAACAGAAAAGGATACTCCTCAATAACCCAAAAACCCCAAAGGGGGACAAATATATGGGCCCAAAAAAACTGGGTGTTTCCCAACCCCGGGTGGGTATATGGCTTTTAAATTTTTTTGGGAATATGGGTTTTTTTGGATCCGTACCCCAAAAAAAAGGCCCTTTTTTGGCCCCTTCCGTTTGCCGGGGTTGGGTTTTTTTGAAAAACGAACTATAGTAAAAAAAAATCAGGAAATTTTTAAAGGGGGGGCAAACGGAATGGAACAAAACGATCGATGGGATACGGGGGGAAATAGGGTTTGGGGTAGGAAAGGGTACGATTGGATCGATTGGATACGATAGGATACGATGGGGTATGATAGGATACGATGGGATATGATGGGAAAAATGATGAAAATTTAAAGAAAAAAAAAGGAAAAAAACGATCAAAAAGATCGATTGTCGATGGGATCGATGGGGTACGATTGGATACAATAGGATCCCATGGGGTACGATGGGGTCGTTGGATACAATGGGGCCCCATGGGGGTCGAGGGAAAACCCCATTCGGGAAAAGTTCGAAAAAACGATCAAAACGCCCCCTGGGATACGATCTGAAAAACGACTATAATGGGGGCCCCTTTAATTAAAAATTTTCCCCAAAGGGGGAACCCCCGCTTTCGAATTTCAATACTTTTTTCCCGTTTTTTTTCCCCCGTTTCATTCGAATTTTTTTTCCGGGTTATACAAAAAATATTTTTTTGAAAAAAAATTTTTTTAAAAAATTTGCTGGGAAAGGGGCCCCAAAACCCATTTCACGCCCCACCCCCCTTTAAAAGGAGGGCTTCAATGTACCAACCATATTTACCCCCAAAAAAAACCCCCCCCCTTGAAAAAATTTTTTTTTTACTTTTTTGTCCCAAAAGCATCCTTTCATCTTATATGGCACTTTCCCAAATTCCCCCGGGGTTCATTTGGTTTATCCAAATTTTACAAAAAAAACGACCTAATTTCACTTTTGTTTCTTTATTTTTAAAAAACCCCGAAATTGGGAAAAGGTGACACAAAAAAATTTCTTCTTATTCCCGACACTGGATGAATAATTTTAAAAAAAAAACCATAAACATTCCCCAAATTTTTTGTTTTTCAAAAAAACAAAAAACTTGGAGGGAAAGCCCCTTTTTTTGCAACTTTTCCCCAAAAAAGTGGGGCATTAAAACCTTTTGGGAAATACTCCCCGGGATGGGTTTGAATAAAAAATTTGGGGAAATACCGGGAGAAAAAAAATTTTTTTTCCACCTAAACCCCCCAAAGGGGAAAAATTAAAAAAATTTATGAAAATATATCCCAAACCCCTCTGAGTGAATTTCGTAAACCCCTAAAGTCTAATCTTTGATTTAAACATTTATTTTTCTGACTTAAAAATTTAAATTCAAATTATTAAAACAGAAAGGGTTTTTTTAATGCCAAAAATGTTAAAGGCACCAAAAAGGGAAAATACTTTTTAAAAAAAAAAAAAACTTCAAATTTTGGGGAATTTTATTACCTTTTTCCCCAAAAAACCCCCCCCAATTAAACCCCTATTTTTCCCCCACTTATCCGACCATCGCGGTTTTTTCCCCCCCCCACCCAAATACCCGATTACAAAACCCCCAAAAATTAAAAAAAAGTAACTAACTACCATCGTAAAAATTCAAAAAAAAACCTCTCATCTAAAAAAAAAATTGGGGGGGGGGAAAAATGGGGACCGAAAAAACCCCTTTAAAAACCCAAAACCTTTAAACAGGCCCCAAGAATTGGGGGGGCCACTAAGGGGCCCCCCAAAAAATAAATCCATTTTTAAAAAACCCCAAAATGGTTCACAAAAATTTAAACACGAAAAAAAATTTGGACCGGCTTTGGTTTTTTTAAACAGGGTAAGGGTTGGAAAAAAGGGTTTTAAAAATAAAAAAAAAAACCCCGGAAATCATTAAAAATGCCCCAAAAAAAAAAGGAAAAAAAAAAATATTATCGGGCCGATAACAAGATAAAACAAAAACTGGGTGGGGGGAAATTTAAAAAAGGGAAAAAAAAAACGTGATAAACTAGATATCCCCTTAAAAAATAAATAATGGGGAAAAAACTTTATCCTGAGATAGCGGAAAATTTGGAGGAAACTTTCCAAAAAAATTCGAGGGGGAAAAAAAAAGGATCATTTTGGGCCCAAAAAAGGGGGCCCCCCAAAACCTGCAGCTGGGAAATATCCCCCTACCCCCTTTTTTTTTTTTAGCCAAAACCCCCAAAGGAAAAAAACCCAAAAACGCCACTTGAAGAATACAATGTCCCCAAAAAAATCCAAAAATTGGTTTGGGAAAAATTTTAAAAAGTCCCATGAAAATGTTTGCTGATCCGTTAACTTCTCTCATAAATATATTTATTGGGGGTGAATTCCCAGATGTTTTAAAACTGGAAATAAAGTTATCACTGTGTAAAAAAAAGGGGGAAAACAAATCGAAATTGACAATTATGGGCCCAAATTAGTCCCCTAATTATTTTTCAAAAAAAAACCGGGGACTAAAAAAATAACAAAACTTTGAAATTCTTGAAAAAAAAAAAAGAAAAATCTCCACGGATTCGGGGCAGAAAAAATCCACTGAAAAAACCCCCCCTCTCTTTGTAGACTTTTTAAAAAAAAGGGTTTTGGATGATAGAAAATATGTTGGGGGAAAATTTTTTTGACTTGTAAAAACATTCATTTTCTATTGATAAAAAATTTCCCTTGGCCCCCCAAAAAGTAAATAATATGGGAAAGGGGGGTTTTTGGGGAAATTTTTTCACCCTTTTTATCTAACAAAAAAAAATTTTTAAAAAACCCTTTAAGGGGGGGGCCCCAAAAATCGGACCCTTTACATTAAATACTGGGGGGCCCCCCAAAAGGCTAAATTTCCCGGGTATTTTTTCTTCTTTTCTTAATGATCTTCCTTTTGAAAAATTTGGTAATCTTTTCCCACCTCATCTTTTGCTGATGATACAACTATTTTATACCCGGGGGTCCCCATGGAAGACATGACAAAATGGTATTGAACAGGAAATTTGGGAAAGAAATGACTTTTTCTGCAACTCAAATAAATTTTATTTTAAAATTTTTTAAAAAAAACCAAAATCTTTTTGCTTCAACAAAAACCCCGGGTTTAAACCCAATTTCCCCAAAAAAAACCCCCCCCCAAAAAAATTCCCTAGGTGGGCCATTGATAGATCCTTTTTTGGTCTGACCATTTTTGATTTAAAATAAAAAAAACCCCTCAAAAATCATATTTTTGATCCCCAAATTTGGGGAATCGGCTTCACGAATCTATCTTAATTCGGTGTATATAAATTTCTACTCTCCCTTTAACTTTTCCTTTTTCTTTTTTGGGGGAAAAAACAAAAAAGTCAACAAAAAAATTTTTAACCAAAAAGCAAAACATTGGGTGATGTTAAATTTTATGAAGCCACGTGACTAAAACAGAATCTTTAAAAAAACCCCAAAAAAATACTGACGGTTTGCTGCATTTTTTTTAAAAAAAATGTTGCTTATATACCCCAAAAAAAAAAGAGAAAAAAAATTTAAAAAAAAATCCCATCATCGATAAAAAAGGAAACTGGGAATAACCCTACTGACCACTGCTCACAGAACAACCTTTTTGAAAAAACCTTCTTATCGAGCAGTAAAATTACAACAAGCTTCCCAATTTTTATTAAAAAAAAGGGGTATATCAACACATTTAAAAAAAAAAATTGGGGAAAAAACTGCTTTACTCAAAACTTATTATTCATTATCAAGGGAAAAATTTTAATGATGCTCAAAGGCCCGAACCCATATTATGAATTTGATGGGAAAAAGTACATTATACACTTCATTTTTTTTTTTTTCACTCTTATATATATTCTTATACCAAAATTTTAAAATTTTTATATCTTCATGTTTATTAATTCGACATTTATATATTTTTAAACTATATTATTTCTCAATTGTCCATATATTTCTCTATTTTTAAAACAGTCCCATATGGTTTTTCCTATTTTATGCAAAAAACCTTTTATTTTATAATCCCCTTGAATATTTTTTTTTTATATCTTTTATACTGGTTTTGAATGCTAGTTTTTTTTAAACCCTTTTGGGGGTGTCCCCAAAACCATGTTTTGTGGTTTCTTTGGATTAATAAAAAACTATCTATCTATCTATCTAATTTCTTAAAACCTTTTAAAATTTCCCCCAAATTTTTTTTTGGGAAATGAACCCAACAATGGGGTTCTCCCCAATCAATTTAATCCCCCCCCAAAAGGGGGCAATATATAGCCAGAAAAATAGATTTTTTGCCATCCCGGGGGGCCCCGGGGTTTTGGGGGGGTTTTTGGGCCCTCCTGCTGGGGAAAATAGCTGTTTGGCCATCCTGGCCGGGGGAAAAAAACTGTTTGGCCTTCCTGGGGTATGGGTTTTTTTTTAAAAAAAAAAGAAATATAATTTAAAAAAAAAAAGGTGGTTTTTAGGGAAGGGGGGGGAAAAGATACGATGGGGGGTGATAGGATACGATAGGATACGGGTTGGATACATTTTGGGGGCGATAGGATACATAGGATATGATGGGGTAGATAAAATGATGGGGGTATGATGAGAGGGTTGGAAAAAAAAGGACGAAAAAAGCTGATCGATTGATTTTTTGGATACGATAGGATACGATGGGGTACAATAGATACGATTCGAAGGAAACTATACTGAAACGATCTAAAGATAGATCGATACGTCTAGAATGGCGGCTCGTTATAGGTCGAATTGTCAAAAGGCGTAACCTCAATTCGCAATTACAATACTATATTTCGAGTGTTTTCACTATAGATTTCATTTGAACTTTCCGAATTATACAAAATATATTTTATGAAAAATAATATTTAACATTAATTTGTGAAATGGGCCAAATGCGCATTTCCACACGACCTCCTCAAAAGGACGCTTAACAAATGTACCACCATATTTATCACCAACACATCCACCAAGCCTTGAAAGGCTTTTTTACTTTTGTCAACAGCATCATACATCTTATATGGCAACTCATGCCCAAATTGGGTTATAATGTAATTAAACTACTTAGAAACAAATTGTAACATGAAGAACAGATAACTTCAATTATCCTCAAGATGTCAATTATAGCCAGAAAACTAGGATGTGTGCCATCTAAGCCGATATAGTGTTTGCCATCCGTAGCCGGATATAGCTGTTTGGCCATCCGTAGCCGGAATATAGCTGTTTGGCCTCGTAGCCGGAATATAGCTGTTTGTTCCATACGGGAATATAGTTGTTTTAGAGAAAACGAACTATAGTGAAAAAACTTATGGTAAGTTTTAACGAAACGGAACGAAACGGAATGGAACGAAACGATACAGATCAGGATACGATAGGATACGATTGGATAGATAGGATACATAGGATACGATAGGATACGAATGGATAGATAGATAGGATACGATAGGATAGAATAGTCGATATGATAGAACATCGAACGATCACATGGCATAACGAAAGAACATACGTCTAGAATGGCTCGTATATAGGTCGAATGTGTCAAAGAGGGCGTAACCTCAATTCGCAATTACAATACTATATTTCGAGTGTTTTCACTCTAGATTTCATTCGAACTTTTTCCGAATTATACAAAATATATTTTATGAAAAATAATATTCAACATTAATTTGCTGAAATGGGCCAAATCGGCATTTCACGACACCTCCTCAAAAGGACGCTTAACAAATGTACCAACCATATTTATCACCAACACAACCACACAAACCGAAGCTTGAAAGAGCTTTTTTTACTTTATGTCAACAGCATCATACATCTTATATGGCACTTCATGCCCAAATACCCAGAGGGTTAACATATAGCAGAAACTGATGTGCCATCCGTAGCCGGGTATATAGCTGTTTGGCCATCCGTAGCCAGGAATATAGCTGTTTGGCCATCTGTAGCCGGAATATAGCTGTTTGGCCTTCCGTAGCCGGGAATATAGTTGTTTTAAGAAAAACGAACTATAGTGAAAAAAAACTCAGGTAAGTTTTAACGAAAACGGAATGACGAAATGGAACGAAACGATACGATAGGATAGATAGGATACGATAGGATACGATTGGATACGATTGGATACGATAGGATACGATAGGATAATAGATAGAGAATACATTGAACAATAGGAAAAGAGATATGATAGGATGATGATAAAGGATAGAGGATACGATTGAAACAATAGGTATACGAAGGAACGATACGGATACGATTAGGATATGATAGGAATACGATAGGATACAATGGATACGATGAATGAAAGGAAACATAAATCTGAAACGATACGAAAGCGATCACGATCACGATCGTCTAGAATGGCTCGTTATAGGTCGGAATTGTCAAAAAGGCGTAACCCTGCAATTCCAATTACAATACTATATTTCGAGTGTTTTCACTATAGATTTCATTTGAACTTTTTCCGAATTATACAAAATATATTTTATGAAAAATAATATTAACATTAATTTGCTGAAATGGGCCAAATCCGACATTTCGAACGACCTCCTCCAAAAGGACGCTTAACAAATGTACCATCCATATTTATCACCAACACAACCACCAAGGCCTTGAAAGAGGCTTTTTATTACTTTATGTCAACAGCATCATACATCTTATATGGCACTTCATGCCCAAATACCCCAGAGGGTTAACAGTAATTGGTCCCTATCCTAATTGGGTAAATGTTAACTTAAAACTACTTACTTAAAATTTCAAATTTTTTTCAGGTAACATGAACCGAACAGATAAGGATACTCCTCAATCAATCTAATCCCCTCGAAGAGTGACATATATAGCCAGAAAACTGAGATGTGTGCCATCCGTAGCCGGGTATATAGCTGTTTGGCCATCCGTAGCCGGGAATATAGCTGTTTGGCCATCCGTAGCCGGGAATATAGCTGTTTGGCCTTCCGTAGCCGGGAATATAGTTGTTTTTCAAGAAAAACGAACTATAGTGAAAAAAAAACTCAGGTAAGTTTAACAAAACGGAACGAAACGGAATGGAACGAAACGATACGATAGGATACGATAGGATACGATAGGATACGATTGGATACGATTGGATACGATAGGATCAAATCAAATCAAATATACTTTATTGCCGGAAGAAGAATTCTCATTGACAAAGTACAGAATTAAGTCAGTTTATATACAAACATGTAAAACAAAAAAAACGGGGAGGGGTAAGTTTACAGATACTTCAAGACATTTTAAACACAGTCACAGTTAAATACAGGTACATTTCATGTACGACATAACAAATTGATTAGTATAGTCTATATTCATGAATAAGACATTAAAATATATTAAAAATGAAGAAATGTGAAGTAATTTATAAATAAAAAATAAAAACAGCATAAAATTTATAAATCCAAAGTGAAAAATACGAGATCCTGATGCAGGTATCACGGTCAAGCTTAATTGCAAATAAGAATACTATAACTAAACTAGATTATATAGTGTTCCTAATAGGTAAGATTATTGAAAAGTGACCTGAAAGAACTCCTGAACATTGTAAAGAACTTGTTCAAGAAGAATATTCTTCATAGATGATCTAAATTGTTTATAGTCTTTAATATCTCTTATGTTCCATGGAATATGATTATAGATTTTTGCAGCATTATATATTAATGAGTTCTTGATTATATTGGTGGAAGGAATGGGGAGGGTCAAATTACCTTTTTGGCGAGTGATGCCCTCATTGACTTTATACAAGTCTTTATTCTTAAAAATCAAGCAAACTGTCTCAAGTATAAACAAAGATGATACAGTCAGTAGATTATTCTGTTTAAATAAGGTCCTGCATGACTCTCGCGGTCCTGCCTTTGATAGATATCGAATGGCGCGTTTTTGTAAGACAAATATTGATTGGAAGTTTTCTTGGTTACATGAACCCCAGAATGCTATACCATATCGAATATGCGATTCAACCAGTGCATGGTAAACCATCTTGGCCGTTGCTGTACCCAATTCATTGGTTACTATACGTATAGCATAACATCCTGATGCAAGCTTCTTTCCCAATTGCTTAACGTGATCATGGAACTTCAATTGCTTGTCGATGTAGACTCCAAGAAATTTGTTTGTACTCACATTGACTATGGATTCATTTCCTAAAGGAATATCGGGTAGGGCACAGTGGTATGCTATACAGTTAGTTTTGTTGATATTGAAGGACAGTAGGTTCGCATTACACCATTCTTTTATTTTTGATATATCTCGCGTTATTTTCATATGTAAGCTATCAATGTTGTTATCATATCATAGAATTGTTGTATCATCTGCGAAGACTGTAAATAGTCCGTCAGTTGTTAAGCTAGTCAGGTCATTGAAGTACAACAAAAATAGGATTGGACCAAGAACCGATCCTTGTGGAACGCCACAATGGATTGCCCCACTGTCTGACAACTTGTGGGTTTTAACAAGTTGGGTTCTATCACTTAGGTAAGACTGTACCCACTTATGGCTTTGGTTCCTAAATCCATAAAGTTTGCGCAGCAAAATTCCGTGATCTACGCAGTCGAAGGCCTTCGACAAATCACAGAATATTGCTGCACTCACTTCCCCCTGGTTCAGTTCAGTGTATAGTCTATTGAGAAATGTGAAAACAGCATCCCCCGTGGATTTCTGTCGCTGAAATCCAAATTGTTGCTTATTTAGAATATTGTTTTCGTTTATGAAGTTCATTAATCTTATTTTAACAAGTTTCTCAATTATTTTGCCTAGAACTGGTAAAAGTGAGATGGGCCTATAATTGGAAGGATCAAGTTTTTCACCACCTTTATGGATAGGAATTACAATTGAGGTTTTCAAGAAGATTGGAAAGGTCCCTGTTGCAAAGGAGTTGTTAATTAGCTGTACTAATAATTCCAACGTGAAGATTGGCATATTCTCGAATATTTTTATTGATATGTTATCAACTCCACAAGAACTTTTGTTTTTCATGTGTTTTATAGTTTCCATCACTTCATACAAGTTAGTCTCAGATAGTTCAAACGTTGCTGAAGTATTTATATTGTTCATAAATAGAAGTGGATCAGTCGCATCGAATATTGTCTGCGAGTTTTTTTGCGATACTGCAATAGTATTCGTTGAACAAATTTGGATCTAGACATTCTCCGTTAGCTTTAGCGTTATTCTTTCCACGAAAATCATTTACGACTCGCCAGGTCTCTTCAGTTGTATTACTACTCTTGGATATTCTATTATGGAAATGTCTTTTTTGCTGCTTTGATGATTTTTCTATAGATTCGTTCGTAGGAGTTGTAGTATTCGTGGAAAAATACTTCGTTAGTAGATTTTCTAATTTGGTGCAGTGATCTTAGGTTATGGGATGATGTTCGTATTCCTTTCGTTAACCACATTTTTTTATTGTCATTTTTTATTTTAATTTTTATCATAGGAAAGGCCTGGTTGAAGCTATCGATCAGGTGGTTGTAGTAAGATTGAAAAGGGTCATCAGTTCTCAAGCATGTATCCCAATCTTTCATTAGGCAGATTTCGTAAAATTTGTCATAGTTGGATTTACTAAATAGTCTGCCGATAGGATATGATAGGATACGATAGGATATGATAGGATATGATGAGATACGATTCGAAACAAAAGGTAACGAAAGGAAACGATACGAAACGATACGATACGATAGGATACGATAGGATACGATAGGATACGATAGGATACGATTGGATACAATAGGATACGATAGGATACGATAGGATACGATAGGATACCATAGGATACGATTCAAAACGATTCGAAACGAAAGGAAACGATACGATAGGATAGGATACGATACGTCTAGAATGGCGGCTCGTTATAGGTCGGAATTGTCAAAAGGGGCGTAACCCTGCAATTCGCGATTACAATACTATATTTCGAGTGTTTTCACTCTAGATTTCATTCGAACTTTTTTCCGAATCATATAAAATATATTTTATGAAAAATAATATTCAACATTAATTTGCTGAAATGGGCCAAATGCGGCATTTCACGACACGACCTCCTCCAAAAAGGACGCTTAACAAATGCACCAACCATATTTATCACCAACACAACCACCAACGCCTTGAAAGAGGCTTTTTTTTTACTTTATGTCAATAGCATCATACATCTTATATGGCACTTCATGCCCAAATACCCCAGAGGGTTAACAGTAATTGGTCCCTATCCTAATTGGGTATAATGTTAACTTAAAACTACTTACTTAAAATTTCAAATTTTTTCAGGTAACATGAACCGAACAGATAAGGATACTCCTCAATCAATCTCAATCCCCCTCGAAAAGTGACAATATATAGCCAGAAAACTAGATGTGTGCCATCCGTAGCCGGGTATATAGCTGTTTGGCCATCCGTAGCCGGGAATATAGCTGTTTGGCCATCCGTAGCCGGGAATATAGCTGTTTGGCCTTCCGTAGCCGGGAATATAGTTGTTTTTTAAGAAAAACGAACTATAGTGAAAAAAAAACTCAGGTAAGTTTTACGACGACGAATGACGAAGAATGGACGAAAACTATACAATAGAGGATACGATAGGATACGATAGGATACGATAGGATACAATAGGATACGATTGGATACCAATGGATACGATAGGATACGATAGGATATGATAGGATATGATGAGATACGATTGAAACAAAAGGAAAGAAGAAGCGAAGCGAGGCAGGCGTCTAGAATGGCGCTCGTTATAGGTCAGAATTGTCAAAGGGCGTAACCCTTCAATTCGCAATTACAATACTATATTTCAGTGATTTCACTCTAGATTTCATTCGAACTTTTCCAATTATACAAAATATATTTTATGAAAATAATATTCAACATTAATATTGCTGAAATGGGCCAAATGCGGCATTTCACACGACCTCCTCAAAAGGACGCTTAACAAATGTACCAACCATATTTATCACCAACACAACCACCACGCCTTGAAAGGGCTTTTACTTTATGTCAACAGCATTTACATTTATATGGCACTTCATGCCCAAATACCCCAGAGGGTTAACAGTATTGGTCCCTATCCTATGGTATAATGTTAACTTAAACTACTTACTTAAAATTTCAAATTTTTTCAGGTAACATGAACGAACAGATAAGGATACTCCTCAATCAATCTCAATCCCCTCGAAGAGTGACAATATATAGCCAGAAAACTAGATGTGTGCCATCCGTAGCCGGGTATATAGCTGTTTGGCCATCCGTAGCTGGGAATATTGCTGTTTGGCCATCTGTAGCCGGGAATATAGCTGTTTGGCCTTCCGTAGCCAGGAATATAGTTGTTTTTCAAGAAAAACGAACTATAGTGAAAAAAAAAACTCAGGTAAGTTTTAACGAAACGGAATGGAACGAAACGATACGATAGGATACAATAGGATACGATAGGATATGTTTGGATACGATTGGATACGATAGGATATGATAGGATACGATAGGATATGATAGGATATGATGAGATACGATTCGAAACAAAAGGAAAGGAAAGGAAACGATACGATAGGATACGATAGGATAAGATAGGATACGATTGTATACAATAGGATACGATAGGATACGATTCGAAACGATTCGAAACGAAAGGAAACGAAACGATATGATACAATACGATAGGATATGATACGATACGATACGATGATACGAGACGAGACGTCTAGAATGGCGGCTCGTTATAGGTCGGAATTGTCAAAGGGGGCGTAACCCTGCATTTCGCAATTACAATACTATATTTCGAGTGTTTTCACTCTAGATTTCATTCGAACTTTTTTCCGAATTATACAAAATATATTTTATGAAAAATAATATTCAACATTAATTTACTGAAATGGGCCAAATGCGGCATTTCACGACACGACCTCCTCCAAAAAGGACGCTTAACAAATGTACCAACCATATTTATCACACATCCACCAACGCCTTGAAAGAGGCTTTTTTATCACTTTATGTCAACAGCATCATACATCTTATATGGCACTTCATGCCCAAATACCCCAGAGGGTTAACAGTAACATGAACCGAACAGATAAGGATACTCCTCAATCAATCTCAATCCCCCTCGAAGAGTGACAATATATAGCCAGAAAACTAGATGTGTGCCATCCGTAGCCGGGTATATAGCAGTTTGGCCATCCGTAGCCGGGAATATAGCTGTTTGCATCCGTAGCCGGGAATATAGCTGTTTGGCCTTCCGTAGCCGAGAATATAGTTGTTTTTTAAGAAAAACGAACTATAGTGAAAAAAAAACTCAGGTAAGTTTTAACGAAACGGAACGAAACGGAATGGAACGAAACTATACAATAGGATACGATAGGATACGATAGGATACGATAGGATACGATAGGATACGATAGGATACGATAGGATACAATAGGATACGATTGGATACGAATGGATATGATAGGATATGATAGGATATGATAGGATATGATACGATATGATGAGATATGATTCGAAACAAAAGGAAAGGAAACGAGACGAGACGTCTAGAATGGCGGCTCGTTATAGGTCGGAATTGTCAAAAGGGGCGTAACCCTGCAATTCGCAATTACAATACTATATTTCAACAGCATCATACATCTTCTATGGCACTTCATGCCCAAATACCCCAGAGGGTTAACAGTAATTGATCCCTATCCTAATTGGGTATAATGATAACTTAAAACTACTTACTTAAAATTTCAAATTTTTTCAGGTAACATGAACCGAACAGATGAGGATACTCCTCAATCAATCTCAATACCCCTCGAAGAGTGACAATATATAGCCAGAAAACTAGATGTGTGCCATCCGTAGCCGGGAATATAGCTGTTTGGCCTTCCGTAGCAGGAATATAGTTGTTTTCTTAGAAAAACGAACTATAGTGAAAAAAAACTCATGTAAGTTTTAACGAAACGGAACGAAACGGAATGGAACGAAACTATACAATAGGATACGATAGGATACAATAGGATACGATTGGATAGAGAGAGAGAGAGAGAAATATACTTTATTGTCCAAGAAAAAACCTTCTTATTGACAAAGCTTCTTAAAATCTAAATTGTATAACACTTTAAAAAATATAACACTTTAAAAAATACAGACACAAGTGACAGAAAGCCTAAGAAAAAAGAAAAATATACACAGAGACATAATTTAAAAGTAGGATCACATGTCGTTACGATAAAATATAAAAATAAAATTTCAGTTTAGATAATACATATATGGGAGGGTATATTATAAAGGTATATTAAAATAATAAAGGTATATTAAAATAATAATCACAACAGAGCTTCATTGTAGTATTCCTCGAGATTGTAATGAGCTTTTGTTACAAGGGCTTCTTTAACAAGGTATCTGAACTTTATATAATTTCTTTCCTTTCTAATTTCGTAGGGTATGTGGTTGTATAGCTTTTTACTTTCATAAATCAAAGAATCCTTAGTCAGACTTGATTTTGGAATGGGGAGCGGTACTTTATATTCAGCTGCTTGTCTGGTTGAGTAATTTGCTTGTATCGGTGCTTTTAATGTAATGTATTTTTTGTGAATCAGACAAACAGATTCCAAAATGAAAATACAAGTAACTGTGAGAATTTTTTCTCTCACGAACAATGGTTTACATGACTCACGTACACCCACCTTACATAGAAGTCTAATTGCTCGCTTTTGTAAGACAAAAACTGAGTGAAAGAGTTGTTGACTGCAATATCCCCAGAATGCAACACCATATCTCAAGTGAGACTCTATCAGTGAATGATAAACCATTTTTGTTGTAGATGAGCTTAGTTCATTCGATATAATGCTAATTTTTTTGTTAATACTGAAATGTGATGGTCAAATTTTAGTTTATTATCAATATACATTCCTAAGAATTTTGTTTGGTTTTTATTTTCCAGGATATCTCCGTTCAATTGTAAATTTTCAATTTTAGAAGCGAAGGTGAGTAAATTTGTTTTTTTTGATATTGAAGCACAAGAAGTTTGCGTCACACCATTGTTTCACAACCTCCAGATCCTTTGTAATAGTTTCTTTCATATCTAAAGAGTTTTTCCCATGCCAAAGAAGCGTGGTGTCGTCAGCAAAGATTGTAAACTTCCCTTTAATCGAGAGAGTAACTAAGTCATTTAAGTATAACAAAAAAAGGATTGGGCCCAGGACTGATCCTTGTGTCACACCCCATATGATATCTTTGGTGTGTGACAGTTTTCCGATTGAACTTACTAATTGTTTTCTATCGCTCAAGTAGGACCTAAACCAGTCATTACTCACTCCTTTAAAACCATAGCAGTGCAATTTTTGCAGGAGAAGTTCATGATTTACACAATCAAAGGCCTTGGAGAAGTCGCAGAACACTGCGGCTACGGCTTCCCCATTATTGAGATGAGTGTAAACATGTTCAAGGAAGGCAAAGATGGCATCATTTGTGCCTTTTGCCTTCTGAAAGCCGAATACGAATGGATACGATAGGATACGATAGGATATGATAGGTTATGATGAGATACGATTCGAAACAAAAGGAAAGGAAACGAGACGAGACGTCTAGAATGGCGGCTTGTTATAGGTCGTAATTGTCAAAAGGGGCATAACCCTGCAATTCGCAATTACAATACTATATTTCGAGTGTTTTCACTCTAGATTTCATTCGAACTTTTTTCCGAATTATACAAAATATATTTTATGAAAAATAATATTCAATATTAATTTGCTGAAATGGGCCAAATGGGGCATTTCACGACACGACCTCCTCCAAAAAGGACGCTTAACAAATGTACCAACCATATTTATCGCCAACACAACCACCAACGCCTTGAAAGAGGCTTTTTTTTTACTTTATGTCAACAGCATCATACATCTTATATGGCACTTCATGCCCAAATACCCCAGAGGGTTAACAGTAATTGGTCCCTATCCTAATTGGGTATAATGTTAACTTAAAACTACTTACTTAAAATTTCAAATTTTTTCAGGTAACATGAACTGAACAGATAAGGATACTCCTCAATCAATCTCAATCCCCCTCGAAGAGTGACAATATATAGCCAGAAAACTAGATGTGTGCCATCCATAGCCGGGTATATAGCTGTTTGGCCATCCGTAGCCGGGAATATAGCTGTTTGGCCTTCCGTAGCCGGGAATATATTTGTTTTTTGAAAAAACAACTATAATGAAAAAAAAACTCAGGTAAGTTTTAACGAAACGGAACGAATCGGAATGGAATGAAACGATACAATAGGATACGATAGGATACGATAGGATACGATAGGATACGATAGGATACAATAGGATACGATTGGATAGGAATGGATACGATAGGATACGATAGGATATGATAGGATATGATGAGATACGATTCGAAACAAAAGGAAACGAAAGGAAACGAAACGAGACGAGACGTCTACAATGGCGGCTCGTTATAGGTCGGAATTGTCAAAAGGGGCATAACCCTGCAATTCGCAATTACAATACTATATTTCGAGTGTTTTCACTCTAGATTTCATTCGAACTTTTTTCCGAATTATACAAAATATATTTTATGAAAAATAATATTTACATTAATTTGCTGAAATGGGCCATATGCGGCATTTCACGACACGACCCCCTCCAAAAAGGACGCTTAACAAATGTACCAACCATATTTATCACCAACACAACCACCAACGCCTTGAAAGAGGCTTTTTTTTTACTTTATGTCAACAGCATCATACATCTTATATGGCACTTCATGCCCAAATACCCCAGAGGGTTAACAGTAATTGGTCCCTATCCTAATTGGGTATAATGTTAACTTAAAACTACTTACTTGAAATTTCAAATTTTTTCAGGTAACATGAACCGAACAGATAAGGATACTCCTCAATCAATCTCAATCCCCCTCGAAGAGTGACAATATATAGCCAGAAAACTAGATGTGTGTCATCCGTAGCCAGGTATATAGCTGTTTGGCCATCCGTAGCCGGGAATATAGCTGTTTGGCCATCCGTAGCCGGGAATATAGCTGTTTGGCCTTCCCTAGCCGGGAATATAGTTGTTTTTTAACAAAAACGAACTATAGTGAAAAAAAAACTCAGGTAAGTTTTACCGAAACGGAACGAAACGGAATGGTACGAAACGATACGATAGGATACGATAGGATACGATGGGATACGATTGGATACGATTGGATACGATAGGATATGATAGGATACGATAGGATATGATAGGATATGATGAGATACGATTCGAAACAAAAGGAAACAAAAGGAAACGAAACGATACGAAACGATACGATAGGATACGATAGGATAAGATAGGATACTATTGGATACAATAGGATACCATAGGATACGATAGGATACGATAGGATACGATAGGATACAATAGGTTACGATAGGATACGATAGGATACGATAGGATACGATTCGAAACGATTCGAAACCGAAAGACGAACGATACGATCTGATCAGTGCGATACGATGATCTGAGACGAGCGAGACGTCTAGAATGGCGCTCGTTATAGATCGGAATTGTCAAAAGGGGCGTAACTCTGCAATTCGCAATCACAATACTATATTTCGAGTGTTTTCACTCTAGATTTCATTCGAACTTTTTTCCGAATTATACAAAATATATTTTATGAAAAATAATATTCAACATTAATTCGCTGAAATGGGCCAAATGCGGCATTTCACGACACGACCTCCTCCAAAAAGGACGCTTAACAAATGTACCAACCATATTTATCAGCAACACATCCACCAACGCCTTGAAAGAGGCTTTTTTACTTTATGTCAACAGCATCATACATCTATATGGCACTTCATGCCCAAATACCCAGAGGGTTAACAGTGATTGGTCCCTATCCTAATTGGGTATAATGTTAACTTAAAACTACTTACTTAAAATTTCAAATTTTTCAGGTAACATGAACCGAACAGATAAGGATACTCCTCAATCAATCTCAATCCCCCTCGAAGAGTGACAATATATAGCCAGAAAACTAGATGTGTGCCATCCGTAGCCGGGAATATAGCTGTTTGGCCATCCGTAGCCGGGAATATACCTGTTTGGCCTTCCGTTGCCGGGAATATAGTTGTTTTTTAAGAAAAACGAACTATAGTGAAAAAAAAACCTAGGTAAGTTTCAACGAAATGGAACGAAACGAAACGATATGATAGGATACGATAGGATACTGATACAGGATACGATTAGGATACGATAGGATACTGATAGGATACGAAATGATACGATTCGAAAGGAAACGATACGAAACGATACTATACGATAGGATACGATACGATACGAGACGTCTAGAATGGAGGCTCGCCATTGGTCGTAATTGTCAAAAGGGGCGTAACCCTGCAATTCGCAATCACAATACTATATTTCGAGTGTTTTCACTCTAGATTTCATTCGAACTTTTTTCCGAATTATACAAAATATATTTTATGAAAAATAATATTTAACATTAATTTGCTGAAATGGGCCAAATGCGGCATTTCACGACACGACCCCCTCCAAAAAGGACGTTTAACAAATGTACCAACCATATTTATCACCAACACAACCACCTACGCCTTGAAAGAGGCTTTTTTTTTACTTTATGTCAACAGCATCATACATCTTATATGGCACTTCATGCCCAAATACCCCAGAGGGTTAACAGTAATTGGTCCATATCCTAATTGGGTATAATGTTAACTTAAAACTACTTACTTAAAATTTCAATTTTTTTCAGGTAACATGAACCGAACAGATAAGGATACTCCTCAATCAATCTCAATCCCCCTCGAAGAGTGACAATATATAGCCAGAAAACTAGATGTGTGCCATCCGTAGCCGGGTATATAGCTGTTTGGCCATCCGTAGCTGGGAATATAGCTGTTTGGCCATCGGTAGCCGGGAATATAGCTGTTTGGCCTTCCGTAGCCGGGAATATAGTTGTTTTTCAAGAAAAACGAACTATAGTGAAAAAAAACTCAGGTTAGTTTTAACGAAACGGAATGGAACGAAACGATACGATAGGATACGATAGGATACGATAGGATACGATTGGATACGATTGGATACAATAGGATACGATAGGATACAATAGGATACGATTGGATACAATAGGATAGGATAGTATACGATAGGATACGATAGGATACGATTCGAAACGATGCGAAACGAAAGGAAACGAAACAATACGAAACGATACGATAGGATACGATACGATACGAGACGACTAGAATGGCGGCTTGTTATAGGTCGGAATTGTCAAAAGGGGCGTAACCCTGCAATTCGCAATTACAATACTATATTTCGAGTGTTTTCACTCTAGATTTCATTCGAACTTTTTTCCGAATTATAATAATAATAATAATAATAATAATTTCTTTATTTCTCAAATTGAAAAGTACAGTTGTTGCAGTAATGTTACAATGTACAATAATTGGAGAAAAGTCAACAAAACCAAATGTATATTAAGTATATAGATACAAGAGTACAAAGTCAACACAAGACTAACAAGTAAATATAAAATTAATTGAGTAATTTATCATCATATCATTGATGATGGTAAAAGTCACCTATATTATGAATATGAATGAGCTTTCACTCAGTCTGAAATTTATAGTTGCTCGATAAATTCCTGAAAAGTGTAACAGTTCATTTGAAGCAGCAGTTTCTTCAGCCTATATTTAAAAACATGAGAACTCGGAGAATCCTTAATATCTTCAGGAAGTATATTGTAGAATTTACAGCCATTAAAATCTACACTTTTTTCATACAACACTGTTCTATGAGCATTTGACACCAACAGACCCTTGGAACGAGTATTGTGGTCATGTTGATATGGTTGAAAGATGGATTTATGTTTATATACATATGCACAGGATTCTAGAATATATGTGCTGGCGACTGTCAGAATATTCAGTTCTTTAAATGCATTTCTGCATGACTCCCTGTATCCTAGTTGAGCAATTATTCTTATCACATATTTTTGAATTAGGAATACCCTTTGCACGGCTGTACCACTGCCCCAGTTCAGAATTCCATAACGAATGTGGGAATGAAAATTGGCGTGATACAAGGTTTTCAATACATTGATACTACAATGGTTAGACATGAACCTAATGGAGTAGCAACATTTTTCAATTTATTACAGAGTGCATCAATATGGGGATGCCATGATAGTTTTCGGTCCAGAACAATTCCGAGCATATTTACTGTTTCAACTGGGCTTATCATTTCATTATTTATAGGTATATCAATATTGTTTGGACTGCGAGTAGAGAATATGATGATATTAGTTTTGCTTTTGTTGAGTTTTAAATTATTCTGTTCTGACCAAAGATTTATTTTACTGTATATATCTGCTGTGGTTTTTCTCAAACTTTCCATATTTTCTTCTATTATTAGTATGTTGGTGTCATCTGCGTAACTGGTAACAAATGTTGAGGTGTTGTTGCTAATGAATGTTATAAGATCGTTAGCAAACACCAAGAAGAATAATGGACCCAGATTAGATCCTTGAGGTACACCCTGGCTAATTTCAGATTCACTGCTAATGCATTCGCCAATTTTGACTCTTTGTTTCCTTTCTTTGAGATATGATGTAACTAAGTCATGTGGTACTCCCCTTATACCTGATCTGAATAGTTTTGAAAGTAACAATTCATGGTCTACACAGTCGAAGGCACGAGAGAAGTCTATGAAGAGACCTAGAACACACTTTTTTTGGTCCAGGGCATTGACAATTCTGGTTTGGAACTCACATAGAGCTGATTCTGTACTTTTAGACTTGGTGAACCCATGCTGTGATGGCGACAGAATTTTATTGTTCTCAAAGAAGCTGGTTAATTGTCTTTTTATATTTAGTTCAAATGGTTTAGAGAGACTTGACAGCAAACTAATTGCTCTATAGTTATCTAAATTGTTCCCATCACCTTTTTTATAGATAGGGCATACTGTTGCGAGTTTCAAATTGTTTGGGTAGATTCCCTTTGAAGAAGATAAATTTATGAGGAAAGTTAAAGGGCTGCAAAGTTCATACCGACAAAAATATATTGTTGTTTCCTTAATCAAACAATTTGCCTTTGGCCAGTAAATAACTTGGTTTTCGTCGAAAAGTTAAACTGACATTCGGTTTTGACAAATATATTTTTACAACTTCATCAATAACTACACGTCAAAATTGAAAACTACAACTATACAGGACTTCAATGAAAATTGTTCCAATCATAAAATCCAAACATCCTCCCCCCGCTAGGAAAACTAGTTTTCCTCGAGCTCTAAACGGCATATTTTGGTAACGGGTCGTCTGTACTGGGAGGTCGATGTTTTAACATCCACAACTCGTATTCTACCATCAGGTCCTGGGTACGTTGAAGTTATTCGCCCCAACTTCCATTCATATCTTGGCGCATTTTCATCGACGATAGTAACAATATCACCAACTCCAATTGGTTTATTGTCTTTGATCCACTTACTTCTTTTGGATAGTGTCGGTAAATATTCTCGAACCCATCTTTCCCAGAAGGAATCAGCCAACATTCTTGATTTTCTCCACTCTCTTCTCAAAAAAGTTGAATTGGAATCCAAAGGTGGTACTGGTCCCTCTCCATTGCATGAACCCAATAAAAAATGATTGGGCGTGAGAGCTTCGTAATCAGCAGGATCTGTGGAGACTTTTGTCAGAGGTCGTGAATTTACTATTTTCTCTGCCTCCACGAAAAAGGTGTGAAGAGTTTCATCCCTGAGTGATTGGCCATGCAACACCTTTCCAATGGTTCTTTTCACTGTGCCAATCAACCTCTCCCATGCTCCTCCCATGTGGGCTGCGGTAGGTGGATTGAATTTGAATTCTATTCCCTTCACACACATAGAATCGATCATAGCGGATTTGTTCAAATTCTTCACTGATTCCCTCAGTTCCTTATCAGCTGCCTTGAAGTTCGAGCCATTGTCACAAAAGATCACTCTTGGCTGTCCCTTCTCCCTGTCATTCTCATGATGGCCATGACTGCTGAGTCGCTATTGAGGGAATGAGATATTTCCAAATGAATTGCTCTAACTGCAAGGCAGGTGAAAATAACTCCCCATCTCTTCTCCTTTCTCCTTCCCACTGTAACATGAAGTGGGCCGAAATAGTCCATTCCAACGTTCACGAATGGTCTCATTTCTCTGCTCAATCTAGCTGCAGGAAGTTGTCCCATCATAGGTGGAACTGGTTTAGCTCGTTCATTCTTGCATATTTGGCATTTAGAAAATATCGATTTCACCGCAGCTCGACCATCTATCAACCAATATTTTTGTCTTATTTCATTTAGAACAAGTTCTACTCCTCTATGACGGAATTTTTCATGGTAATATTGCACTAACAATTTCACATATTCATGTTTCGGACTCAGGATGATGGGTTGTTTGGTTCTTTCGGACATTTCAGGCGCCAAATTAGTTCTTCCTCCAAGTATCAGTATTCCATCCTTAATTTCTGGACATAGTGAACGAAGTCGGCTGTGATTACTCAGAGGTTTTTGGTTTTTCAGACTTTGAATATCTTCACTGAAACATTCTTGCTGTGTTTGAAGAATCCAACGTCTTTCCGCCTCTTCCATTTCAGTCACCGTTAGCTCTGATTGATTATTCGCATTTCCATGTCTAATTTTGTTTTTCATAATTTCTATGAATTTCAGACACCAAGCTGTGGTTCTTATCAGCCTCAGCCATTTCGAAAATCTCTTCACATCTGGGAGAACGTTTTCGTTTTCATGTTCCCTCGTAGCTAAGCAGGCGAGCTGTTAGGAAGAAATTCTTTCTTCATCTCACTGAGGTCACTTTCCAACAGCTTGTTGTTCTCTTCTGTAGGCCAAAAATCCTCTGGTGATTTCAGAAAATCAGGACCACAGAACCAATTTCGGGAAATAATTGTTCCATCTCCTTTTGTCTGATCTCTTGTTGCTTCGTCTGCAGAATTGTATTTTGTTGGAACCCATCGCCAATCCTCGATGTTGGTTCTTTCTTGGATTTCACCGATTCTGTGAGCCACGAATTGTTTATATTTCCTTCCATCACCCCTAATCCAGTTAAGTACACACCTGGAATCGGACCAGAAGTATAATCTATGGATGGATATCTCTAATTCGTTTTTTACTGACTCTGCTAATCGGCTGGCCATAACGGCCGCTTGTAACTCCAACTTCGGGATGGACAGCGGTTTCAACGGTGCTACCCTAGTTTTTGCGGCTACAAGAGTAATATCTATTTGATCTTGATAAGTTGTTCGGAGGTAGACTACAGTAGCGAAAGCCTTCTGCTGCTGTCACAGAAGGTATGAATTTCGATTAACTTCGCATTCGGTATATTGAGGCTATAGCATCGTGGAATTTTGAACTCAGTCAATTTATCCAGATCTTCCGTCCATTTTCGCCAGACAATCAACGAGTTTTCAGTCAGAACTTCATCCCATCCTATACCGGACCGCCAGATTTCTTGCATAAGTATTTTTCCTCTTATCGTAAAACATGCTATCAGTCCCAGTGGGTCAAATAATGACATCAGTGATCTCAATACCATTCTTTTGTCGGCTTTCCATTCAACATAATACGATCTGAATTCAGTTTAAATGAGAACTCATCTTGGTCTGGATTCCACCACAGTCCTAGCACTCTGTGTGAAGATGATTCATCTATATTCTTGAATCTGCCAGGAGTAAATTGTTGCACAATTTTTCCTAGTCAATGGTGAATTTGTTATCCAGTTCACCAGATCAAACCCTGCGATTTTCTGTATTCTGCAGATTTCTTCGATGGTATTCAAAGTCTCTTCTTCAGTATCCTTTGAATCTAGATAATCGTCTACGTAAAATTTCTTGATGGTAGCTGTTCGAATATCAGGGTCGATTGCGTATCTTTCGGAGTTGAGGTTTTTAACAAACTGTGCGCATACAGGGGAACATGTTGCACCGAATGTCATCACGAGCATTTCGTAGGTGTCTGGTTTCCGGTCATATTCTAAATTTCGCCAGAGGAAACGCTGGGCGCACCTGTCCTCCTTCCTGACGCCCACCTGGTGAAACATTTCCGTACATCGCCGCAAAACCCAAATCGTCTCTGTCGAAATTTCCATAATATTGCCACCAGTGACTGCAACAGATCTGGCCCTGCCATTAAATTATCGTTCAGACTGACTCCATTTGATTTTGCGGCGCATCGAAAAAAGCCTGATTTTGTTAGGTTTGTTGGGATTAGTAACTGCGAAATGTGGAGGTACCAGGTACGAGGCCCTTCGTCATCTGCTTCTATTTGAGACAACTTTCTGATATAACCCTTTGCCTCGTATTCGCTGATTTTATTGTTGTATTCTCTTGCAAGACTTTCATTCTGTCGACATTTCTTCTCCACACATTTAAGTCTTTGAAGGGCTCTGTATTTACTTTCTGGTAACTGAATATCATCACTTTTCCAAAGGAGACCGATTTCATATTTGTTTCCTACCATCTTCACAGTTTCGTTCATGATCTTCAAGGAGCGTTCATTTTCCAAGTTTGGACGATTTGGTGTGATGAGAACACCAAAGACTCGGTTGAAAATGAGTTTTTCATCAACTCTTTCAATTCATTGTCTGTATTGTTCTTTTCGCATATGTGTAGAGTATGAGCCCTGAATATTTCTTTCTTGTTCGACTTAGCGTTAAAGGGTCCATGTAGAGCCCATCCTAATCGGCATTTACTAGCCATAGGAAGATTTTCAGGTCCAGTTCGTATTTGTCGTGCAACAATCAGATCTATGTTGTCTTGACCTATTATCATAACGGGTTTATCATTTCTGGTATCTTCAATCGGTAGTCCTTTCAGATGGGAATACTTCTTCCATTCATCCATAATGATTTCTTGTGTAGGCAAAGATAAATTGTTGATAGTACGTACTCCTCTCATGACAAATACCTTCCCTTCTCCGCCTGCTTTGGAAATTTCAACATTAATACATAAGGAATTTTCCTGAGTAGAAATCTCATCGTTTGTCCATTGCAAACAAAGAGTCTCCTTCGGACCGATAAAACCGAGATTTTTTGCTACTTTTGCATCAAGTAAGGTGATAGTTGATGCTTCGTCACAAAGAGCAAGTATTGTACTGTTTCCTGTTGGCCCATACAACCTAACTGGGATCATTCGTAGAAAAATGTTTTTCTTATTGTGATTCATAGCACAAACCATTTCAACCGAACTTTCTTCTTTCGACTCTTCTTCAACATATGATGGGGTATGGTTTTTCGTGAAATCCTTATGAAGGAGAAAATGATGATATAGCTCGCAACCATTCGTTCCACACTTCTTTCTTCTTCTGCACTTGAACTTCTGATGATTTTTATTGAGACAAGAAAAACACAATTTCTTTTCAGTTACAGTCCTCCATCTCTTATCAATATGATCTTCTTGCATTTTAGGACATCCATCTTCATGGATACCTTTTTCACAATAACAACACTGTTTTTTAGAATTCATTTGATTGGTGCTGAAGATTCTCTCTGGTTTCTTTGCTTGAAAGGTCGGTTTGAACTGCCCAAATTTTTCGATGTTGTTGTAGTTACGGGTGTACTCACATAACAGGCAGCATCCGCTACTTCACCTACCCATCGTGAAAAATCTTCCAGGTCAACTTTTCCCTTTTTTACTACCACCAACTCCCCCCATTTTAATTTCAACATATCTGGTAATTTATTTAGGAGGTCTTTCATCAGCTGGGGATTTTTAAGATGGCCTGTTGAATCTAAAGTTTTCATTGTAGAAACTATGTTGCTAACTTCTGTTGAGAACTGGATCAATTTTTCCAGATTTGTGTCCCGGATATATGGCAAACTTCTCACTTTCGATATCATCACATCAATTATATAATCAGGCCTCCCAAAGCGCTTCTCCAAGGTATGAATCACCAAATCTACGTTCTCAGCAGTCAACATCATCCCGAAACTGCCGATTTAGCTTCTCCTTTCAAGCATCTTTGTAATTTCAGCATAATTTCTTCATCACCATATTCACATATACGGCATATGTTTATAAACTGTTTGTGAAAAAGTGGCCAATCTTGTGGATTTCCGTCGAAATAAGGAAAATCTTTATCCATCGCGTGACGTGCTAAAATTTTCGAAGATTTATTTTGGTTACTGCCTGAAGGTACCGAATTTAGCACGTTTGTCAAAGTTTCACAAAGCATTTTGATTTCTGTGAAATTTTGGACTCTAGTTTTGTTGTCACCATTTGGAATGTCATGAGGTTCGTCTTGGGAAATGTTATTAACCCATTCTGTCACAGATTTTTCACGTTGTTTTCCTCCTAGAGCTTCATCAGCTAGGAATACATTTTCATATACTTTCGAATGGATACTACAGCTTCCTTCTTCGTCTTGTTCATCAAGTACAGCATTCTTAAGATCTTGTTCCATTTCTAAGATACGCATGCTATTATCAATTTCTTTTTGCTTTTGTTCCATTTCGAACTGAATTTGGCTTCTCTTGCGTTCCAATTCGTGTTTCCGTTTTTCCGTTTCTATGGCAAGTTTTTTCTTTTCCAAACTTACGATGGAATGTTTTGAACTTCTTGTTTGCCTTGTAGATATCGACAATGGCGTCTTTTCGTCAGCAGAGGAACATGGAAGCTTGGTTTTTTCGTTTTCAGCAGCTACATTATTAGTGCCGAAATTTTCTGGCCAGATGAAATCTGAGGATAGATTTCTGTTATAACCAGCTCCTTCTCGTCGGTTTCTCTGATCTTTCTCCATATCGTGATCACGTCGGGGTCACCAAATGTTGTTTCCTTAATCAAACAATTTGCCTTTGGCCAGTAAATAACTTGGTTTTCGTCGAAAAGTTAAACTGACATTCGGTTTTGACAAATATATTTTTACAACTTCATCAATAACTACACGTCAAAATTGAAAACTACAACTATACAGGACTTCAATGAAAATTGTTCCAATCATAAAATCCAAACATATATTTTATGAAAAATAATATTTAACAATAATTTGCTGAAATGGGCCAAATGCGGCATTTCACGACACGACCCCCTCCAAAAAGGACGCTTAACAAATGTACCAACCATATTTATCACCAACACAACCACGAACGCCTTGAAAGAGCCTTTTTTCTACTTTATGTCAACAGCATCATACATCTTATATGGCACTTCATGCCCAAATACCCCAGAGGGTTAACAGTAATTGGTCCCTATTGTAACGAACCTAGGCCGGACCTGTCGCCTCGCGTGTTGCCGTCGACAGCGATGAGATCATCCCCGGAGATATTCGAGAACCATCCAGTAGCTCTACCACCGCAAACAACGGTCAATATTGGAAACAATTGGAACATGCCGTCGCCAACTGCCGGAATTCGAAACATCGAGAATGCTGTATCGGAGATAAATAGGCGACCCTCAAGTGGAGACAGGACAGTCTGAACGAGCCCATACGATCGAGCTATATAGTGGCGTAGTAATATAAATTAAATTGTAGATTAAGTGTGAAATAAATTAATAAAACCAAGTTAAGTTTATTTACGTTACAATTGGTGTCGGAAGTGAGATTTTGAAAATAAACAAGTGATCGTGGAGTGGATAGTCAGAAAAATAAATTGATAGACCTTTTTGTACGCCCAAAATAGACAGTGGCCCGGTTTTCGCGAAGTGGACAATTGTGCGTGGGAATATAAACTGATACACTGTTCGCGAAACAGAAAATAGACAGTGGCCCAGTTTTGCTGAAGTGGACAATTGTGCGTGGAATATAAACTGATACACTCTTCGCGTGAAACAGACAATAGACTGGTGTCCCGTGGAAAAGAATTCGCGAAGTGAATTTTTAACAAACTGATAACTTTTCGTGTAAAACAGACTGATACCTCGTCAAAGACAAAATGTGTTCAAGAAAAGTGCGCCTTGCGGATTTGAAGGTAGCGGAATTGAAACAGGAATTGGAGGAAAGGGAACTGGAAACAACAGGTAAAAAGCAAGTACTCCAGGAAAGACTTGCAGAAGGACTTATACAAGAAGGTGAGGACCCGAAACATTTTTATTCGAAGTTCCGGAGGTGATTTAAGTTTGGTAATGAATAAACTCGAAGAAACTACTAAATCCGTGAAAGAAGAACTGCAACAAAATTCTAGAAATCTGGAAGAGAAACTTCAGGAAAATTCTAGAAATCTGGAAGAGAAACTTCAGGAAAATTCTATAAATCTGGAAGAGAAGCTATCTAGAAATCTGGAAGAGAAGCTTCAAGAAAATTCAAGAAGCCTGGAAGAAAATTCTAGAAATCTGGAAGAGAAGCTTCTAGAAAATTCAAGAAGCCTGGAAGAGAAGTTCCTGGAAAACACAGAAGGCCTAAAAAAAGAATTGTGTGGTGTGGCTAATTTCCTAGAAGAAAGAATGGGAACCGTTGAGACAGAGATAGATAAAATTAGGGAGCAAATGAACACGGAGGTAGATAAAATCAAAGATGGGGTCGAGGCAGAGATGGACAAGATGAAGGAAATAATCAGCGATGGAATCAAAGACGGAATCGAGGCAGAAATGGACAAAATAAAGGAAACGATCAGTAAGCTGGAAAAACAAATTAATAGTGCGTCCTCCACAGAGATGGTTAACGAAAATGCAATGCTGGACTTGAGCTTGAACGTGGATAAAGTTCAAGAGGGTATAAAAGATGTCAAGGTCATTTCAGAAATAGGAAGCTTTCCATGAAGCGCCTCAGTTCGACGGAAAAACTCCATGGGCAAATTACCGCCGGCAGTTTGAAGCAGCGGCCAAAGCAAACGGATGGAATGCAGGGGAAAGAGCTGTAGCACTGACACTTGCATTACGTGGAGAAGCGACAAATATTCTACAAACTCTCACCGCCCAAGAACAGGAGGACTATGATCAGCTGATTAAACATCTAGAATTACGATATGGCCACGCCCATTTGGAACACGTATACCACTCCCAGCTGAAAAATCGCTGCCAAAAATCGGGCGAATCCTTACAAGAATTCGAAACTGACATTGCACGCTTGGTTCGTCTCGCATATCCAGCCATACCGGAAAATGTAATGGAGCGATTAGCGGTTCAGGCATTCTTGGATGGACTCCGTGACCAAGAAACCAGACAAGCGTTGATATTAGCTCGTCCAACACATCTCGTAGACGACTGGCACGAGCGTTGGAATTTGAGGCAGCAAAACAATGCTGCAAAAGCCAAAGTAAAGTTCAAACGATTGAGGAAGACTCACAGGAGCCTGCTAACTTGGAAGCTGCCATAAGAAAAGTGATGAAGGAAGTGTTGCCTGAGAAAAGACATATAAGATGCCGGAATTGTCGCAAAATTGGACATGTGCGTAGCAAATGTCCAACATTCATCGACTCCGATGCAGGAAAACTAAGAAAGGTCGATGAGAAGGGGCAATCGTCGGCATGTGTCCGGCAAGCCCCGGTTAACAACGCATATGTCGCTATCCTTCAACGACAGAACAAGGTGTCTTCGTAGACGGTCTCATCAATAACGAGCCTTGCACCATGCTGCTAGATACAGGTGCGACTAGGACAATTCTCGGGCTTTCTTTGCCAGAACACCGGAACGGATTGAACCGACAACTTAGAAGCTACGCACAGCAACAGGGGAGCCAGCTACTGTATATGGCGAGCTACCGATTGAAATAATTTTGGGCAACACTAAAGTGAAACATCAGGCACTTGTAGCGGACATCGAAGACGATGCAATCATCGGAATGGACATCATGAATTCCAGAGGGTTTGAATTGGATTTCAAAGACGGCGTCCTACGCGTCAACGGAGAAGAGCTGGTGCTTCATGGGAGAAGCGAGGAGTTGATCCGTGTATTGTTGGCTGAAGATGTAAGCGTACCTGAGAGGGCTGAAACCATTCTGGAGGCTCGCCTGGACGGGAGTACGAGCAGTGGAAACGTGGTGATGTTCGAGCCCAAACTTCATGATGAGAAAATTGGACGAGGGATTGCACTAGGGAAGACCTTGTTGCGTGCTGACAAATTTGTGCCGGTAAGGGTCATGAACGTCAATTATTTTCCAGTGACCTTGAAGAAAGGAACAATATTGGGGCACTGCTCGTCAGTTTCCTCAGTGATCCGGAGCGTACGAGGTACGATTAGCCAACCCAACAACTTGCCCACAGAACTAGAAAAATTAGTTGCCATCTCTTCCAAAGACATAAAACCAGCTCAACAGCCCAAACTAAGAGATTTAGTCAAAAAGTACCAAGACATCTTCGATACCGGACAAGGAAAAGGGGGTCGAACTAATGTGGTCCAGCACAAGATTGATACTGGGGGTGCCCGACCGATCCGGCAATCAGCAAGAAGACTTCCTCTTGCCAAGAAGGAAGAGGCTGACAAAATAGTCAGCGATATGGGAAAAGAAGGAGTTATCGAACCATCTGACAGTCCCTGGTCCCTCCAGTCGTACTGGTGAAGAAAAAGATGGATCGACACGCTTTTGTGTAGACTATCGCCAACTTAATAATGTCACAAAGAAGGACAGTTACCCTCTCCCGAGAATAGATGACACCCTAGACACGTTGGCTGGTTCCACGATTTTCTCGACCCTTGATCTGAAGAGTGGATACTGGCAAGTAGAACTGGCTCAGGAAGATCGAGAAAAGACTGCTTTTACCATCGGCTCAGGATTGTGGCAGTTCACCGTTATGCCATTCGGGCTCTGTAATGCTCCCGCCACATTCGAAAGATTGATGGAGACAGTGCTGAAGGGACTCTCATGGAACACGTGTCTAGTGTATCTCGACGACATAATTGTGGTCGGCAGATCGTTCGAGGACCACGTGAAAAATTTGGAGGAAGTATTCCTGCGACTGAGGAACTCCGGATTGAAGCTGAGCCCTAAGAAATGCCATCTGTTCCAAAAAGAAGTGCGATACCTCGGCCACGTTGTCTCTGGGGAAGGAGTAGCAGTGGATGACCAGAAGATCAAAGCTGTTAAGGATTGGCCCATCCCAAAAGACATTCACCAACTTCGAAGTTTCCTTGGTTTATGCACATACTATCGCCGATATGTGCTGGATTCGCCAACATCGCTAAACCACTGACCAGGCTCACGGAGGGCCAAACAAAGTTCCAGTGGTCCGAAGAATGTCAAGACTCATTCAGGAAGCTGAAAGGAGCTTTGATCAACGCACCTGTACTGAGCTATCCCCTACCCGAAGGGAAATTCATTTTGGATACGGACGCCAGCAACGTGGGACTTGGAGCTGTCCTATCTCAGATCCAGGAGGGACAGGAGAAGGTCATTGGTTATTTCAGCAAGACGCTTAGCAAACCAGAGCGCAATTACTGTGTCACCAGGCGAGAGCTGTTAGCTGTTGTAAAGGGAGTGGAACACTTCTACAAGTACGTGTATGGAAGAAGATTCCTGTTGAGAACTGACCATGCAGCTCTCAAATGGCTCTTACAGTTCAAAAATCCTGAGGGTCAAGTAGCACGTTGGATCGAGAGACTCCAAGAATTCGATTTCGAGATCGAACATCGAGCCGGAACTAGCCATAAGAATGCAGATGCCTTGTCGCGAAGACCATGTCCAGATGATTGCTCACATTGCCGACGAGCAGAAGAGAAAGAAGCAACACTTTGTAGAACCGCGGCAATGGATGACAACTGGAAGAAGAAGGGCAATCGAAGACCATCATGGCAGGAAGTCGCAGGTTACTCGCCGGCTGTTAAGTCCTATTGGGCACAATGGAACTCTCTTATTCTGGACAATGGGATCCTGAAACGTGTGCTGGAGGCCGATATTGGTGGGGAAGACAGACGCCAAATAATTGTTCCCAGGAACAGAAGAGAGGAAGTGCTGCGGGAAATCCATGATGGAGTCGCTGGAGGACATCTGGGAGTGACGAAGACCCTGCAGAAAGTGAGGCAACGGTTTTACTGGGCCAATTGTCAAGCTGACGTCCAGGACTGGTGCAGAAAGTGCGCTGTATGCGCTGCTAGCAATGGACCTCGAATACGACCCAAGGCCCCGATGCGTCAGTACAACGTAGGCAGCCCGTTCGAGAGAATCGCCATTGACATCGCCGGCCCGTTTCCCGTATCCGACCACGGGAATAAATACATCCTTGTGGCAATGGACTACTTCAGTAAGTGGGCGGAAGCCTATGCCCTGCCCAACCAGGAAGCCATCACCGTCGCCGACGTCTTGGTGAAAGAGTGGATATGTCGATTCGGTATTCCAATGGAGCTGCACTCGGATCAAGGCAGAAATTTCGAATCCAACCTTTTCCAAGAAATATGTCTACTGCTGAACATCCGCAAGACAAGAACCACGGCCCTACATCCGCAGTCCGATGGAATGGTGGAACGGATGAACAGGACGATCAACCGCCACTTGTCCAAGGTTGTCTCTGACCATCAAAGAGACTGGGACCAGTATCTTCATTTGTTCCTGATGGCCTATCGATCCGCAGTACACGAGTCAACCGGTCAAACTCCTGCTAGTATTATAATGGGCCGAGAACTGCGACTGCCTTGTGACCTGAAGTTTGGGATTCCGCCAGGACAAGACACTGCGGGAGAGGACTACGTCCCGCAAACTTCGGCAGAGAATGGACGACATCCACGAACGAGTCCGGTTGAACATCCAGAGTGCCAGCGATAAAATGAAGAAGACCTATGACATCAAGGCCGACGCAGGAGGATTTAAGGTTGATGACCTGGTTTGGCTGTACAACCCCAAACGTCGTCGTGGACTATCACCAAAGTTGCGGAACTCGTGGGAAGGCCCGTATAAAATCGTGAAAAGGATAAACGACCTTGTGTACCGAATCCATAAGCCACCCCGAGGGAAACCAAGGGTCGTCCATTTCAACAGGTTGGCCCCTTACGCTGGAAACCATGACCAAGTTCGCACCCTTAAGCCACCGGAGGATGATATGACGTTCGAGAAGTTTATGTCCTTGTATTCAAACGGGCAGAAAGTTCTACATGGGGTTACTAGAGAGGAGTCACGAGACCTTTTCGAGGTGCCTGCTGACTACGCACTAGCGCACTGTGTGGCAGAAGATCTTCGAATGTCCAGGGCATCGCCGTAGTGTTCTCCAAGAAATTTGGTCAACTCCAAACACTGCGGAGCAGAATCCAGAAGTTGGTGGGGTACTACAGTTGAAGAAAGGCCAGAGAAACATCTACTACCTAGTTACCAAGAGGCATTCCCAAGATAAACCGTCCTATGAAGATGTCTGGAAGAGTCTCACCAAACTAAGAGATACTATGGTGGACCAGAATCTGGTGGATCTAGCAATTCCAAAATTGTCCTGTGGTATTGATGGGTTGGACTGGAGAGTCCTAAGAAGTATGCTGGAGGCGATATTCAGATCCAGCGGCGTCAAGATTTTAGTTTGCTGTAACCCTCTTCCACGACCGATCATGAAGACCGTGGAGTGTTACTTCCATCGAACTTCACGGTGCAGATATGGGGAGTCATGCAGATATCGTCACACTCCAAGGATGAAATTTCGGGACGAAATGTCTTTAAGAAGGGGGCAATGTAACGAACCTAGGCCGGACCTGTCGCCTCGCGTGTTGCCGTCGACAGCGATGAGATCATCCCCGGAGATATTCGAGAACCATCCAGTAGCTCTACCACCGAAAACAACGGTCAATATTGGAAACAATTGGAACATGCCGTCGCCAACTGCCGGAATTCGAAACATCGAGAATGCTGTATCGGAGATAAATAGGCGACCCTCAAGTGGAGACAGGACAGTCTGAACGAGCCCATACGATCGAGCTATATAGTGGCGTAGTAATATAAATTAAATTGTAGATTAAGTGTGAAATAAATTAATAAAACCAAGTTAAGTTTATTTACGTTACACTATCCTAATTGGGATACTGTTAACTTAAAACTACTTACTTAAAATTTCAAATTTTTTCAGGTAACATGAACCGAACAAATAAGGATACTCCTCAATCAATCTCAATCTCCCTCGAAGAGTGACAATATATAGCCAGAAAACTAGATATGTGCCACCCGTAGCCAGGTATATAGCTGTTTGGCCATCGGTAGCCTTGAATATAGCTGTTTGGCCTTCCGTAGCCGGGAATATAGTTGTTTTTCAAGAAAAACGAACTATAGTGAAAAAAAACTTAGGTAAGTTTTAACGAAACGGAACGAACGGAATGGAACGAAACGATACGATAGGATACGATAGGATACGATTGGATACGATTGGATACGATAGGATACGATAGGATATGATAGGATATGATGAGATACGATTCGAAACTAAAGGAAACGAAAGGAAACGATACGAAACGATACGATTCGATACGATAGGATACGATAGGATACGATAGGATACAATTGGATAGGGAGAATTCACTAAGGTGGGGAATAAGAGGGGAAAAAATAGAAAAGAGAAAAAAAGAAATATTGGCGAATCAGAAGAAGCTAATGATTTTGGTTTTCGAGGAGTGTTACCCAAGGCCTGGATGTATCTATATCGGGTTTTACCTGATGTAGAAGTGAGTCATATTCAAAATTACCTGGAAGATAAACTAGGAAAAACAGAAGAGTTTGTCATCAAGGAGCTGAAATCCAGTATTCCCAAAAAGAAATGTTTCATGGTAGGAACCAAACTAACGTTCAAAGACACGTTATACCAACCCTCCTTTTGGCCAAGAGGAGTAGGATACAGAAGGTTTGACTTCTCGAAATATAATTCTTATGAGGATCAGCATAATGGAAACCCAGGAAATTTTTTCTGAACAAAATCGATAGACCTCCACTCACATCAAGTAATTTGAAGAAAAGTCGGAATAGCAGCTTAATCCACCAAAATACACAGTCATTAGGAAATAGTATTGACGGGATAACAGATCTACTGAAGAGCCAAGGAGATTGCATGTGCTTATGTATAACAGAGCACTGGCAAAAAAAGATCGACTAAACAAGCTGGGAATCGAAAATTTTGACCTGGTTGCGAGTTTCTGTCGGAAGGAGGCACATAAACATGGAGGCAGTGCAATTTATGTCAGAAGGGGCTGTCATGTCAAGGAAAGAAGGGAAGCAGAAGATAAATCGGAGGAGGGTATGATTGAGTGTTGTGCCTGTGAATTGTTCATGAATGACAAAAAAATTTTAGTTATCTCTATATACAGACCACCATGTGGAAATTTTAATATGTTTGTAAAAAAGTTGGAGGACATGTTATGTGTATTTTTTAACGAAAAGCAAAAGCTAATATTAATGGGCGATTTTAACATTGATTTTCTATCGAATAGCAGAGAGAAAAAAGAATTAATTTCACTTCTTAGCTCCTTTAACTTAACCCTTACAATCAATGAACCGACTCGTATCACATATAGGTCAAGAACATGTCTGGACAACATTATAACAAACTTAGATGAAAATTTTGTGCTACAGTATTGCAATCTATGATTTCAGACCACACAGCTCAAAAAAATAGTTATGACAGGTTGGATAAGGCAATGAAACGTCATTTCAATGATGAAAACATAAAGGACTTCTGTGACAGGTTGGATAAGGCAAATTGGAATGAATTTTACAAAAATGATAATCATGAAGTGAACAAACAGTGGATCTCTTTCACGGATATATTTCTACACCACTTTAACGCAAGCTTTCCTTTGAGAAGAATTAATCCAATGAATAAAAAACAATTTAACAAGAAACAGTCGCCTGAAATCATAGAATGTAAAAATCGGCTAGATATCTTTTACACTATTAGTTCAACTGATCCAAGATACAATAATGTTTATAGAGAAATTAAAAAAGAGTACAATAACCTACTGACAACTGCTAGGGCAAGAAACTATCAAACACGAATTCAGAAATCAGATTGTAAAAATAAAACTACATGGCAAATCGTGAAGGAAATACAGGGAGAGGTGAATTGCAAAAATGAAATAGAGGTTCAGGGGGATTCTAAAGAGGTTGCAAATAATTTCAGTGAATTCCTTAGAAACATTACAAACAAACTTTTGGACCAGTTGGGGAATGCACCTTTTGCTAGTAATATACTTACAAACGATAAATCTATGTTTGTTACGCCAGTGGATGAACGAGAAGTTAGGGAAATAGTTGGATGTTTCAAAAATAAATTAAGCAGCGCGATGATGAGGTACCTATCATTGTTATAAAAATGTATCTATCATATTAGTACCCCTTTAGTTCATATTATCAATAATTCATTTAAATTTGGAATATTCCCGAAGCTTTAAAACTAGCCTTAATCAAACCAATCCATAAAAAAGGAGATAAAGCCCTAATAGAAAATTATAGACCAATAAGTATACTTTCTTCCTTTTCTAAAATATTTGAAACAGCTATGTGCAATAGACTCACAAATTTTTTAACAAAATGCAATGTATTTAATGACATCCAGCATGGGTACCAGAAGGGTAGATCTACCCAGACTGCAGTCTTCCAGTTGATAAATAACATTTTGAAAGAACTTGAAAATAACAATTTGATATTGGGTATGTTTTTGGACTTATCAAAGGCATACGATTGCCTCAACCACGACATAATGCTGTATAAACTAGATAAATATGGAGTAAGGGGACCCGCTCTAAAATGGTTTAGGTCATACCTAAGCAACAGAAAACAAAAAAGTTGTGATTTCTAAAGACGGAGTTACGAGTAACTCGAAATCAGTCTAGTTCAAAACGGAGTGCCTCAAGGAAGCATAACGGACCTTTATTATTTATTATTTATCTAAATGATATAACAACTATCATTCAAGCTAACTGTCAATTAACTAACTATGGATGATACCAATATACTTGTGCATGCATCAACATGGCCAGACTTGATAGAAACATCCCAACACACTTTAAATAATGCTAACCATTGGTTTAGAACAAATAAGCAAATTTGCAATAATGAAAAAACCAGTCTTGTTCTTTTTAAAACCAGCCAGATGGGATATACACCAAATGACATCATCTTGAATGATATCAACTTTAACATATCTTCTGTTACAAAGTTTCTGGGATTGTACATAGACGAAACAATGACCTGGGAGATACACATAGACAGTATCTGCAAAAAACTCAACACGGTTTGTTACAGTATGAGAGTCCTAAAAAAATACACCAATCTTTCTACCCAAAAAACTGTGTACCACGCAAACTTTGAAGGCCTCTTGAGGTATGGAATTATATTCTTTGGGGTAGTAGAGATTTATGTAGAGTATTCATCCAACAGAAAAGAATTTTGAGATTAATGATCAATCTAAAAATAAATGAGTCCTGCAGAGGCAAATTCAGAAACCTTAAAATCCTTACTACCTTTGGAATATACATACAGGAGTGTCTTATTTTCTTTTCAAAACACACATTTGTTTGATGACTGCAAACCACAAATAACATCAAATGAAATATCAATTTTATTGACTTGAGGAAAAAGGTCGTTTTACAACTCCTCAAAATGTTTAACAAATTACCACTGAAATCAAAAATACTAAACACTTGAGAACATTCAAGAAAGAAATATTCAACTTACTAATAGAGATAGAGCCCTATAGTTCTGAAGAATATTTAAATTGGAATGGGTAAACACTGAAATTAATTGCAAAAGGCTTCTGACCATTATTTCTGTTAATATTATTTTACATTGTATGTGTATTGTAATGTTCTTTGAAATAAAATTTGTTTATTATTATTATTATTATTATTAATAGGATACGATAGGATACGATAGGATACGATAGGATACGATTCGAAACGATGCGAAACGAAAGGAAACGAAACGATACGAAACGATACGATAGGATACGATACGAGACGACTAGAATGGCGGCTTGTTATAGGTCGGAATTGTCAAAAGGGGCGTAACCCTGCAATTCGCAATTACAATACTATATTTCGAGTGTTTTAACTCTAGATTTCATTTTAACTTTTTTCCGAATTATACAAAATATATTTTATGAAAAATAATATTTAACATTAATTTGCTGAAATGGGCCAAATGCGGCATTTCACGACACGACCCTCCAAAAGGACGCTTAACAAATATACCAACCATATTTATCACCAACACAACCACCAACGCCTTGAAAGAGGCTTTTTTTTTACTTTATGTCAACAGCATCATACATCTTATATGGCACTTCATGCCCAAATACCCCAGAGGGTTAACAGTAATTGGTCCCTATCCTAATTGGGTATAATGTTAACTCAAAACTACTTACTTAAAATTTCAAATTTTTTCAGGTAACATGAACCAACAGATAAGGATACTCCTCAATCAATCTCAATCCCTCGAAGAGTGACAATATATAGCCAGAAAACTAGATGTGTGCCATCCGTAGCCGGGTATATAGCTGTTTGGCCATCCGTAGCTGGGAATATAGCTGTTTGGCCATCGGTAGCCGGGAATATAGCTGTTTGGCCTTCCGTAGCCGGGAATATAGTTGTTTTTTAAGAAAAACGAACTATAGTGAAAAAAAAACTCAGGTAAGTTTTAACGAAACGGAACGGAACGGAATGGAACGAAACGATACGATAGGATACGATAGGATACGATAGGATACGATTGGATACGATAGGATACAATAGGATATGATAGGATACGATAGGATATGATAGGATATGATGAGATACGATTCGAAACAAAAGGAAACGAAAGGAAACGATACGAAACGATACGATTCGATACGATAGGATACGATAGGATACGATAGGATACGATTGGATACAATAGGATACGATAGGATACGATAGGATACGATAGGATACGATTCGAAACGATTCGAAACGAAAGGAAACGAAACGATACGAAACGATAAGATAGGATACGATAGATACATACGATACGAGACGATAGAATGGCGGCTCGTTATAGGTCGGAATTGTCAAAGGGGCGTAACCCTGCAATTCGCATTACAATACTATATTTCGAGTGTTTCACTCTAGATTTCATTCGAACTTTTTTCCAAATTATACAAAATATATTTATGAAAAAATAATATTCAACATTAATTTGCTGAAATGGGCCAAATGCGCATTTCACGCACGACCCTCAAAAGGACCTTAACAAATCAAATGTACCAAACATATTTATCACCAACACAACCACCAACGCCTTGAAAGAGGCTTTTTTTTTTACTTTATGTTAACAGCATCATACATCTTATATGGCACTTCATGCCCAAATACCCCAGAGGGTTAACAGTAATTGGTCCCTATCCTAATTGGGTATAATGTTAACTTAAAACTACTTACTTAAAATTTCAAATTTTTTCAGGTAACAAGAACCGAACAGATAAGGATACTTCTCAATCAATCTCAATCCTCCTCAAGGTGACAATATATAGCCAGAAACTAGATGTGTGTATCCGTAGCGGGTATATGCTGTTTGGCCATCCGTAGCTGGAATATAGCTGTTTGGCCATCGGTAGCTGGGAATATAGCTGTTTGGCCTTCCGTAGCCGGGAATATAGTTGTTTTTTAAAAAAAACGAACTATAGTGAAAAAAAAACTCAGGTAAGTTTTAACGAAACGGAACGAAACGGAATGGAAAGAAACGATACGATAGGATACGATAGGATACGATAGGATACGATTGGATACAATAGGTGGATAGGATACGATAGGATACGAGTTCGGAAAAAAAAACGATTCGAAACGAAAGGAAACAAACGATACGAAACGATACGATAGGATACGATACGATAGGATACGATAGGATACGATTGGATACAATAGGATACGATAGGATACGATAGGATACGATTCGAAACGATTCGAAACGAAAGGAAACAAACGATACGAAATGATACGATAGGATACAAAACGATACGAGACGACTAGAATGGCGGCTCGTTATAGGTCGGAATTGTCAAAAGGGGCGTAACCCTGCAATTCGCAATTACAATACTATATTTCGAGTGTTTCCACTCTAGATTTCATTCGAACTTTTTTCCGAATTATACAAAATATATTTTATGAAAAATAATATTTAACAATAATTTGCTGAAATGGGCCAAATGCGGCATTTCACGACACGACCCCCTCCAAAAAGGACGCTTAACAAATGTACCAACCATATTTATCACCAACACAACCACGAACGCCTTGAAAGAGGCTTTTTTCTACTTTATGTCAACAGCATCATACATCTTATATGGCACTTCATGCCCAAATCCCCAGAGGGTTACAGATGGTCCCTAACCAATTGGGATACTGTTAACTTAAACTACTACTTAAAATTTCAAATTTCAGGTAACATGAACCGAACAAATAGGATACTCCTCAATCAATCTCAATCTCCTCAGAGTGACAATATATAGCCAGAAACTAGATATGCCACCGTAGCGGGTATATGCTGTGGCCATCCGTACGGGAATATAGCTGTTTGGCCTTCCAGTGGGAATATAGTTGTTTTAAGAAAAACGAACTATAGTGAAAAACTCGGTAAGTTTTAACGAAATGGAACGGAACGGAATGGAACGAAACGATACGATAGGATACGATAGGATACGATAGGATACGATTGATACGATTGATACGATAGATACGATAGGATATGATAGGATACGATAGGATATGATAGGATATGATGAGATACGATTGAAACAAAGGAAACGAAAGGAAACGATACGAACGATAGACTCGATGATAGGATACGATAGGATACAATAGGATACGATAGGATACGATAGGATACGATAGGATACGATAGGATGATTCGAAACGATGAGAAACAAGAACGAAACGATCAACGATACGATAGGATCGATAGATACGACACTAGAATGGCGGTTGTTATAGGTCGAATTTCAAAGGCGTAACCACAATTGCAATCAATACTATATTTCAGTGTTTTAACTCTAATTTCATTAACTTTTCCGATTTACAAAATATATTTTATGAAATAATATTTAACATTAATTTGCTGAAATGGGCAAATCGGCATTTTACGACAGACCTCCAAAAGGACGCTAACAAATGACCAACCATATTTATCACCAACACAACCACCAACGCCTTGAAAGAGGCTTTTTTTTTTACTTTATGTCAACAGCATCATACATCTTATATGGCACTTCATGCCCAAATACCCCAGAGGATTAACAGTAATTGGTCCCTATCCTAATTGGGTATAATGTTAACTCAAAACTACTTACTTGAAATTTCAAATTTTTTCAGGTAACCTGAACCGAACAGATAAGGATACTCCTCAATCAATCTCAATCCCCCTCGAAGAGTGACAATATATAGCGGGAAAAATAGATGTGTGCCATCCGTAGCGGGAATATAGCTGTTTGGCCTTCCGTAGAGGAATATAGTTGTTTTCTTAAAAACGAACTAAATTAAAAAAACTCATGTAATTTTAACGAAACTGGTAAACGGAAATGGGAAAGAAATACAATGGATCGATGGATCAATGGATAAGATTGAGAGAGAGAGAGAGAAATATACTTTATTGTCCAAGAAAAAACCTTCTTATTGACAAAGCTTCTTAAAATCTAAATTGTATAACACTTTAAAAAAATATAACACTTTAAAAAAATACAGACACAAGTGACAGAAAGCCTAAGAAAAAAAAAAAATATAACAGAGACATAATTTAAAAATAGGATCACATGTCGTTAGATAAAATATAAAAAAAATTTCAGTTTAGATAATACATATATGGGAGGGTATATTATAAAGGTATATTAAAATAATAAAGGTATATTAAAATAATAATCACAACAGAGCTTCATTGTAGTATTCCTCGAGATTGTAATGAGCTTTTGTTACAAGGCTTCTTTAACAAGGATCTGAACTTTATATAATTTCTTTTCCTTTCTAATTTCGTAGGGTGTGGGTTGCTTTTTTCTTTCATAAATTTAAAGAACCTTTAGTCAGACTTGATTTTTTGGAATGGGGAGCGGACTTTATATTCAGCCGCTTGTCTGGTTGAGAATTTTTTTGTATCGGTGCTTTTAATGTAATGATTTTTTTTTGAATCAGACAAACAGATTCCAAAATGAAAATACAAGTACCTGTGAGAATTTTTTCTCCTCACGAACAATGGTTTACATGACTCAACTTTCACCCACCTTACATAGAAGTTAATTGCCTCGCTTTTGTAAGACAAAACTGAGTGAAAAGAGTTGTTGACTGCAATATCCCCAGAATGCAACACCATATCTCAAGGAGACTCCTATCATGAATGATAAACCATTTTTTTTTGTAGATGAGCTTAGTTCATTCGATATAATGCTAATTTTTGTTAATACTGAAATGTGATGGTCAAATTTTATTTATTATCAATATACATTCCTAAGAATTTTGTTTGGTTTTTTTATTTTCCAGGATATTCCGTTCAATTGTAAATTTTCAATTTTGGCCCAAGGTGAAATAAATTTGTTTTTTTTTGATATTGAAGCACAAGAAGTTTGCGTCACAACCATTGTTTCACAACCTCCCGATCCTTTGTAATAGTTTCTTTCATATCTAAAAGAGTTTTTTCCCCTGCCAAAGAAGCGTGGTGTCGTCACAAAAATTGTAAACTTCCCTTTAATCGAGAGAGTAACTGTCATTTTTAATAAAAAAAAAGGTTGGGCCCAGGACGATCCTTGTGTCACACCCCATATGATATCTTTGGTGTGTGACAGTTTTCCGTTTTAACTTACTAATTGTTTTCATCGCTCAAAGTGGGGCCTAAACCAGTCATTACCACCCCCTTTAAAACCATAGCAGTGCAATTTTTGCAGGAGAAGTTCATGATTTACACAATCAAAGGCCTTGGAGAAGTCGCAGAACACTGCGGCTCACGCTTCCCCCTTATTGAGATGAGTGTAAACAAGTTCAAGGAAGGCAAAGATGGCATCATTTGTGCCTTTTGCCTTCTGGGAAAACCGAATCGAATGGATGATAGGATAGAAGGGATATGATAGGGAAGATACGATTAAACAAAAGGAAAGGAAACGAGCGAGCGTCTAGAATGGCGGGTTGGGTTTTAGGTCAATTGTCAAAAAGGGGATAACCCCAATTCGCAATTACAATACTATATTTCGAGTGTTTTCACTCTAGATTTCATTCGAACTTTTTTTCCCAATTATACAAAATATATTTTATGAAAAATAATATTCAATATTAATTTGCTGAAATCCAAATGGGGCATTTCACGACGACCTCCTCAAAAGGACGCTTAACAAATGTACCAACCATATTTATCGCCAACACAACCACCAACGCCTTGAAAAGGCTTTTTTTTACTTTATGTCCAACAGCATCATACATCTTATATGGCACTTCATGCCCAAATACCCCAGAGGGTTAACAGTAATTGGTCCCATCCTAATTGGGTATAATGTTAACTTAAAACTACTTTTCTTAAAATTTCAAATTTTTTTGGGTAACATGAACTGAACAGATAAGGATACTCCTCAATCAATCTCAATCCCCCTCGAAGAGTGACAATATATAGCCAGAAAACTAGATGTGTGCCATCCATAGCCGGGTATATAGCTGTTTGGCCATCCGTAGCCGGGAATATAGCTGTTTGGCCTTCCGTAGCCGGGAATATATTTGTTTTTTGAAAAAACAACTATAATGAAAAAACTCAGGTAAGTATTAACGAAACGGAACGAAACGCAAAGGAATGAAACGATACAATAGGATACAATAGGATCGATAGGGGTACGAAGGATACATAGGATACGATTGGATAGGAAATAGGATGATTGATAGGATACGATAGGATATGATAGGATATGATGGATAAGGATTCAAACAAAAGGAAACGAAAGGAAACGAAACGAGACGAGATGTCTACAATGGCGGCTCGTTATAGGTCGGAATTGTCAAAAGGGGCATAACCCTGCAATTCGCAATTACAATACTATATTTCGAGTGTTTTCACTCTAGATTTCATTCGAACTTTTTTCCGAATTATACAAAATATATTTTATGAAAAATAATATTTAACATTAATTTGCTGAAATGGGCCATATGCGGCATTTCACGACACGACCCCCTCCAAAAAGGACGCTTAACAAATGTACCAACCATATTTATCACCAACACAACCACCACCGACTTGAAAGAGGCTATCCTTTTACTTTATGTCAACAGCATCATACATCTTATATGGCACTCCATGCCCAAATACCCAGAGGGTTAACAGTAATTGGTCCCTATCCTAATTGGGTATAATGTCAACTTAAAACTACTTACTTGAAATTTCAAATTTTTCAGGTAACATGAACCGAACAGATAAGGATACTCCTCAATCAATCTCAATCCCCCTCGAAGAGTGACAATATATAGCCAGAAAACTAGATGTGTGTCATCCGTAGCCAGGTATATAGCTGTTTGGCCATCCGTAGCCGGCAATATAGCTGTTTGGCCATCCGTAGCCGGGAATATAGCTGTTTGGCCTTCCCTAGCCGGGAATATAGTTGTTTTTCAACAAAAACGAACTATAGTGAAAAAAAAACTCAGGTAAGTTTTACCGAAACGGAATGGTACGAAACGATACGATAGGATACGATAGGATACGATGGGATACGATTGGATACGATTGGATACGATAGGATATGATAGGATACGATAGGATATGATAGGATATGATGAGATACGATTCGAAACAAAAGGAAACAAAAGGAAACGAAACGATACGAAACGATACGATAGGATACGATAGGATACGATAGGGATAAGATAGGGATACATTGGATACAATAGGATACCATGGATACGATTGGATACGATAGGATACAATAGGTTATACGATAGGATACGATAGGGATACGATGGATACGATTCGAGAACGATTCGAAAAGGAAACGGAAACGAAACGAAACAAAACATACGATACAATACGAATGATAGGAACGAGACAGACGAGCGTCTAGAATGGCGGCTCGTTATAGGTCGGAATTGTCAAAGGGCGTAACCTGCAATTCGCAATCACAATACTATATTTCGAGTGTTTTCACTCTAGATTTCATTCGAACTTTTTCCAAATTATACAAATATATTTTATGAAAATAATATTTAACATTAATTTGCTGAAATGGGCCAAATGCGGCATTTCACGACACGACTCTCAAAGGGGCTTAACAAATGTACCAACCTTATCACCAACACATCCACCAACGCCTTGAAAGAGGCTTTTTTATTTTTTTTAGATAGATAGATAGATAGAACTTTATTAATCCATAAGAAACCACATACATGGTTTTGGACAGGTCCAAGTTTAAAAAACTAGCATTCAAACCAGTATAAAAGATATAAAACAAATATTCTAAGGATATATACACACATAGGTATATGCATATACATAGGCACAAAACATATAGACTGGTTTCAAAATAGAGAAATATATGGACAATTAGGTTAAATAATATAGCATATACAATTTAACAGGGTGTAACTGAATAAGTGTAAAACATTCAAGGAGGTGATTCCTCATCGAAAAAAGATAGGATCTTTCATATAAAGAAACTTCATTGGAGCATCCCTTGTTAAGATACAGCCTTAAAGGGGTACATAAAATTTATATAAAAATTTTTTTCACAAGCACTGAAAAAGTTACAATATTGAGAAATCAACCTGACGTTTTGTACTACCAAAAAGACACTTAGCCAGTAATTTATTTGGTTTACCCCATGGTTGTAAGGGTGAAAAACGCAACCCTAAAATTTATTTCCAATGTAACTTTTGTCTTATTATTTGTTTACCATTTAAAATTCATTTCCGATAGCCTGTTTCATTCTAAACAAAAAAATGTCTCCTGGGTTTTGCCCAAAATAAACCAGTAAGCAGCAAAACATTATTTTACGAACAACTACAGAGATACATCGTCATAAATGCGAAAATACGAAACTAATCTATCTAGTAGGTCGCTATTAGCGATAGTGACAATTAAATTGGTATGACGCTGTCAGTTTGGGAATTTTCGAAATTGAATTAATACTAATTGTGTTTGTTGTTCTGTTCTTAATTTGTTACTTTAATAATTCACTTGTTAATAAAATGGCATACACAAATGAGGAAATGGCTGATATGCATTACGTTTCGGTCTGTCGCAGGGGAATGGGTTAGAAGCTTCTAGAAGATATGCTGAAATGTATCCTCAACGGCAGCATCCTTCACATAGAATATTTGCTCGACTTCATCAGCGATTCACGAGAATATGGTTCATTCGACAAAGAACGCAGGATTGTGGTCACCATCGAGAAATACGAACACCACAGCTTGAGGAGCAGTACTTAATTTGATTGAAGAACAACCTACTACCAGTACTAGAAGATTGCTTTCCACTAAATGTTGATCATATGACGGTATTTCAATTTTAAAGGAACAACTCTTATACCCTTACCATCTGCAACGAGTACAGGCACTGTTACCAGCGAGACTTTCGAACAGTCTTGAATTTTGCAATTGGATGCTGGAAATGATTAGAAGAAATTGTGACTTTCTGAAGACGATAAATTCCAGACGAGATGTATTTTTTCTCGGGACAAGATTATTAATTTTCATAATTACCACATATGGGCTGATAGAAACCCTCACGCTATTGTCGAAACTAGCCATCAAGAACAGTTTTCTCTTATCGTGGGGCTCGGGTTATTGGGGATGATTTAATTGGGCCTCATTTTCTACCTCCTCGATTAAATGGTGGGCATACGTTCAATTTTAAGAGAATGCATCCAGTACTGCTGGAGGAACTTCCTTTGGCGATCAGAAGGGATATGTTTTTTAGCATGATGGGGCTCCCCCCATTTTAGTCAATAGCACGTCAGCATTTAACTGAAACATATGCAAATCAGTGGATAGGTCGAGGAGGACCACATAAATGGCCCTTTCGATCCCGGATCTCAATCCCCTCGATTTCTCTATTTGGGGCCATTCACAGCATTTGGTATATCGTACTCCTGTTCGCGATGTAGAGGACTTAGAAACCGCATCATCGATGCGTGCAGGGTAATAGAGACTCCAGGAATATTTGGCGAATACTGGCTCAATGCGCCGACGTCTAAACGCATGCGTAATGTTTGAAGGTAGACATATTGAACATTCACTATGATTTCTACATGTTGTGTGTTTTGTTATTAATAACTTAGTTTTGTTTATTACCCTTTAATCGTTTAATGCAGGTACTAACTACAAAATAACAATAAATCCCGTTCGCATTTATGCGATGTATCTCTGTAGTTGTTCGTAAAATAATGTTTTGCTGCTTACTGGTTTATTTTGGGCAAAACCAAGAGACATTTTTGTTTAGAAATGAAACAGGCTATCGGAAATAAATTTTTAAATGGTAAACAAATAATAAGACAAAAGTTACATTGGAAATAAATTTTAGGGTTGCGTTTTTCACCCTTACAACCATGGGGTAAACCAAATAAATTACTGGCTAAGTGTCTTTTTGGTAGTACAAAACGTCAGGTTAATTTCAATATTGTAACTTTTTCAGTGCTTGTGAAAAAAATTGTTATACAAATTTTATGTACCCCCTTTAAGGGGCTGTATCTTAACAATGGATGCTCCAATGAAGTTTCTTTATATGAAAGATCCTATCTTTTTTTCGATGAGGAATCACCTCCTTAAATGTTTTACACTTATTCAGTTACACCCTGTATAAATGTCAACAGCATCATACATCTTATATGGCACTTCATGCCCAAATACCCCAGAGGGTTAACAGTAATTGGTCCCTATCCTAATTGGGTATAATGATAACTTAAAACTACTTACTTAAAATTTCAAATTTTTTCAGGTTACATGAACCGAACAGATGAGGATACTCCTCAATCAATCTCAATACCCCTCGAAGAGTGACAATATATAGCCAGAAAACTATATGTGTGCCATCCGTAGCCGGGAATATAGCTGTTTGTCCTTCCGTAGCCGGGAATATGGTTGTTTTCTTAGAAAAACGAACTATAGTGGAAAAAAAACTCAGGTAAGTTTTAACGAAACGGAACGAAACGGAATGGAACGAAACTATACAATAGGATACGATAGGATACGATAGGATACAATAGGATACGATTGGATACGAATGGATACGATAGGATACGATAGGATATGATAGGTTATGATGAGATATGATTCAAAACAAAAGGAAAGGAAACGAAACGAGACGAGACGTCTAGAATGGCGACTTGTTATAGGTCGGAATTGTCAAAGGGGCATAACCTGCAATTCGCAATTACAATACTATATTTCGAGTGTTTTCCTCTAGATTTCATTCGAACTTTTTCCGAATTATACAAAATATATTTATGAAAAATAATATTCAACATTAATTTGCTGAAATGGGCCAAATGCGGCATTTCACGACACGACCTCCTCCAAAAAGGACGCTTAACAAATGTACCAACCTTATCACCAACACATCCACCAACGCCTTGAAAGAGGCTTTTTTATTTTTTTTAGATAGATAGATAGATAGAACTTTATTAATCCATAAGAAACCACATACATGGTGTTGGACAGGTCCAAGGTTAAAAAACTAGCATTCAAACCAGTATAAAAGATATAAAACAAATATTCTAAGGATATATACACACATAGGTATATGCATATACATAGGCACAAAACATATAGACTGGTTTCAAAATAGAGAAATATATGGACAATTGAGTTAAATAATATAGCATATACAATATATAAATGTCAACAGCATCATACATCTTTATGGCACTTCATGCCCAAATACCCCAGAGGGTTAACAGTAATTGTCCCTATCCTATGGTATAATGATACTTAAAACTACTTACTTAAAATTTCAAATTTTTTCAGGTAACATGAACCGAACAGATGAGGATACTCCTCAATCAATCTCAATACCCCTCGAAGAGTGACAATATATAGCCAGAAAACTAGATGTGTGCCATCCGTAGCCGGGAATATAGCTGTCTGTCCTTCCGAAGCCGGGAATATAGTTGTTTTCTTAGAAAAACGAACTATAGTGAAAAAAAAACTCAGGTAAGTTTTAACGAAACGGAACGAAACGGAATGGAACGAAACTATACAATAGGATACGATAGGATACAATAGGATACGATTGGATACGAATGGATACGATAGGATACGATAGGATATGATAGGTTATGATGAGATACGATTCGAAACAAAAGGAAAGGGAAACAAGCGAGGCAGAGGCGTCTAGAATGGCGGCTTGTTATAGGTCAAATTGTCAAAGGGGCATAACCCTGCAATTCGCAATTACAATACTATATTTCGAGTGTTTTCACTCTAGATTTCATTCGAACTTTTTCCGAATTATACAAAATATATTTTATGAAAATAATATTCAACATTAATTTGCTGAAATGGCAAATGCGGCATTTCACGACCGACCTCCAAAAAGGACGCTTAACAAATGTACCAACCATATTTATCCATACACAACCACAACGCGAAAGAGGCTTTTTACTTTATGTCAACAGCATCATACATCTTATATGGCACTTCTACCAAATACCCCAGAAGGGTTAACAGTATTGGTCCCTATCCTAATTGGGTATAATGTTAACTTAAAACTACTTACTTAAAATTTCAAATTTTTTCAGGTAACATGAACCGAACAGATAAGGATACTCCTCAATCAATCTCAATCCCCCTCGAAGAGTGACAATATATAGCCAGGAAACTAGATGTGTGCCATCCATAGCCGGGTATATAGCTGTTTGGCCATCCGTAGCCGGGAATATAGCTGTTTGGCCTTCCGTAGCCGGGAATATATTTGTTTTTTGAAAAAACAACTATAATGAAGAAAAAAACTCAGGTAAGTTTTACGAAACGGAACGAATCGGAATGGAAAGAAACGATACAATAGGATCGATAGGATCGATAGGATACGATAAGGATACGATAGGATACAATGGGGTACGATTGGATAGGGAATGGATACGATAGGATACATGGATATGATAGGATATGATGAGATACGATTGAAACAAAAAGGGAAAAAAAGGGGAAAAA
>JAFIRS010005540.1:0-54820 GCA_018342105.1 Gonioctena quinquepunctata
CTTTGTTACATGGCAACGTGTAATATACTCTTATACTTGTATATGTTAAACAAAGAAATAAAATTATCTATCTATCTAACCGACTCCTTTGGGCGCGATTTTGACCCACTTTAAACGGTCAGATTTCATTCAAACTTTGTAGATTTATCGAGGACCGATGACAATATACTAATTTGATTCCATTTTTTTATTTGCAAAAAAATTTCAGACTGGAATACAAAATCAAATAACTATCTGAATAAAAATGCAAATTTTCAATTACAGATTTTTTCTTTTGAGTTAGGGCCTTTTCAGAATATCTAGAGATGTTTTAATCATGTTTCATTTTTTTCTTCAAAAAAAATCATTTTAATGTGGATTTTTCAATTCAGAAAAATCTTTCTATCAATTCAATTGAATCTTTCCTTTTAATGAATACCCCACAAGAGGTTATCTTGACGATGGAAGATAGTGACTAAAGTTTATCTTTCAGTCGCAGATGATTCCACATCTGATTTTATGAACATCCTGTTTATATTTTCAACAAATCAACCATTGTCACGACTTCTTAACTGGTCATTTGCTGTCGAGACGTCGAGATACTGTAATAAGTGAAATATTGCGTTCGAAGACTTTTGTCTGTCTGTTAGTGATATAGAAGGTGTCTGTTTTCACTGCTAGATGTATTTAAATACTACATTTTCAAATTTAAGGAACATTTTGGAAAGCTTTTCTTCCATAACTCAACTCTATTTATAACAGCATGATCCAAGGAACACCTCTGATGACATTGATATAAAATATAGCGATACATATAAAAAAAATATCAAGAAACATTTATAATAAACTAATTTGACCTTTCAGAACATATAAAAACTGATTCTTCTAATTTCCAGAAGAGATAAAAGCCACAAAATGCAGATGATATATACCCGAAGTCATCCGGATGATCGATGGAAATCTAAACTCTAACCCATAATCTTCTAACATTATTGCTACACCACTGCCCCACCCTACAAGTCCTCTTGGCCCACCAGAAGTGTTTATTGTATTCAACAATTGTATCTAACACCTACATATTCATTTACATACAGAGAATAGCGTTTTAATCAGATTGAGAATGATTCAAATCTCACTTCGACCACATATCGCCAGAGAGGCTTTAAGGGGCTAGGCCATAAAGGTACATTCAGTATTATCAGCTACGATGCTCGAACCAAACTGTGAAAGGACAGAGGATGGCGACGAGAAATACAGTGTCAGCATTAAAATCCGCAACATAACAGGTGGTGATTCCTTGTTATATTTTGCGAAAAAAAAAATCATTTAAATGTGTCATAACTTGCTTCGTTTCCGAGTAACAGGGTGTCAAAGCTTTAATAAATAAAAACTTTTTAACAAAAAATTAAACCGACGAAATACGTAACTGAAAAGTAAAAAATAAAATAAACCTTCTTACAGGTCTATCCAATGAATGTTTTCAGAATGGTTAATGATAATTTTTCGTTCCGTGCTGAATGTTGCTAACTTAACAACTCTTATTTCATAATCAAATGTCAGTATAGTATAGAAGTCTTGTCTATAATCAGGTATTTGAAGATCGGGGTAGTGTGTATTTTATTAAAAAATCATGGAAAATACCAAAATTCAGAGAAAACGTTCTTCGAAGACCACCAGAACGCAATATATGTTGTATTTAGAAACCCTCGAAAATAATAAACACTTTCGAACGAATACATTTATTTATTGATTGAGGAAAGCTGAATACACTGTGTAGTAATAAGTAGAAGAGGAGATTTTGTATTAAGTGTATATTTATAATTAATTAGCAAAGCGCTTTCGAGTCACGTTATCATCAGTGCTTCCTGAAAATTAAATACTCTGATTGATATGAGATGAAACATAACAAAGGTTGGAAAATGTAGAAAAATTATAGGCGAGTACTTACATAGTCAGGTAACAGGAAATGTTACAATAAAAGAAGACATGTTCATAATTTGTAGATGTTTAGGTTCAACGAATAAAACGTGTTGAAGATACCCAAGACCATATGAGAATGTGATAGTTCAATGACAACTTCAAATGTCAAGTGTCAATGGAGATCTCTAAAGAATTAGCCAAAAATGACATTTGCCTCAACTCCCAAGTTAATTGGAATAGAGATTTATTTCCCCTTCATAAAAGGATCATCACTTAATTATTACCTTACTCAATTCTTCTTCTCTTTTCTAACCTTTTAAACTCTTTCAGAAATTTGAATTCATTTTTTACTTCCTCAAGTTGGTAACTTCATCTCTCAAGTTGATGTGTGACACTTGACATTTGAAGTTGTCATTGACACTTGACATTTGAAGTTGTCATTGACACTTGACATTTGAAGTTGTCATTGACACTCGACATTTGAAGTTGTCATTGAACTATCACATTCTCATATGGTCTTGGGTATCTTCAACACGTTTTATTCGTTGAGCCTAAACATCTACAAATTATAAACATGTCTTCTTTTATTGTAACATTTCCTGTTACCTGACTATGTAAGTACTCGCCTATCATTTTTCTACATTTTCCAACCTTTGTTATGTTTCATCTCATATCAATCAGAGTATTTAATTTTCAGGAAGCACTGATGATGACGTGAGTCGAAAGCGCTTTGCTAATTAATTATAAATATACACTTAATACAAAATCTCCTCTTCTACTTATTTATTTATTTTTCTTCAGAATTCATTAAATTGCATATGGAAAATATCATACAACTTGCCTTCTATACATTTCTCCACCTAAAATGTTGATTAAACCTGCCATATCAAAATGTAAATCCACAATTTCCACAAAACTAGTTCAAGTCGTTAACAAACTGCACCCATTCTATTCCCGTTAGCGAACATTAGACTCTGTCTTTCACTACCGATATCGTAACGACTTTATATTTTTACGGAATACAATTTGACACAAATATCGTTAATATAACGATAATAGTTGGATAACGACATCGCTATGAGTTACGGAATAGACCTGTTAGTCTCAATAACTAAGCTCCTAAACTAATGTACGTAACTAATTTTGAGTCGGCGCCAAACGAACAATCAACGAAGATCATTGAATTACTTCAAAAAAATTATCAGAATGTCACCGCGGAACTCGATGCCATCATTTTACACCTTACCTATTCATTTGCTTGTTTGTTTGGCGCCAACTCAAAATTAGTTACTTACATTAGTTTAAGAGCTTAGTTATTGAGACTAAGGTTTATTTTATTTTTTACTTTTCAGTTCCGAATTTCGTCGGGTTAATTTTTTGTTAAAAAGTTTTTATTTTCCATTTCACTTTTCAGTTCCGTATTTCGTCGCTTTAATTTTTTGGTAAAAAGTTTTTTCCATAAAAATAGTTTTCGAATTTTAATATCAGTGCCGTCGCAGAGGGTTACCTGGCTGATATTTATGGTAAAAATCATTGTACGCTACTGTTTTTCGATAAGTTTGATATCATTTGAAATAGTAGGGAATAAACATTCGTCTATCAAGATAACTAGGTATATTTTTTTCGAATAGAAATTGTCAAAACAAAAGTACTGAACGATGTTAACATATTGAATGACACATTTGAAACACCCCGTCCGGAATTTAAAGATTTTACACTTAAATATTACAGGAATCGGCAAAAATGTAGATGAATTTGAAATATGGCTTCATGAAATAAATCATAACATCGACATAATTGTCCTAACAGAGACTAGACGGATAGATGATACTAGTGTACATAACATAAAAGGATATAACATAATATATAATGGAGGAAACCTAAATCTAAATGATGGCGTCGTAATATGTATTAAGCAAGAAACTGAATTCAAAAGCGAGGTAAAAGTCATCCAGAAAAAAATAAATATAATGGAAACCATCATTAAATTCGAAAATAAAAATATTTTAATATCATCGCTTTATCTCTCTCCTTTTACCTCTGAATTAGAATTCGTTCTAGAATTAGATGAGTATTTGGGTAGTCAGGGAAGTAACGAACATACAATACATATATTTATTGGGGACATCAATATAAACATACTTAAAGAAACCGATGTATCTAATATGTACCTTACCATAATGAACAGTAATGGCTTTTTACCATATATTAATAAACCTACTAGAGTCCAAGGAAAGTCTCAATACCTGCATAGATCATTGTTTCATAAAAGACCAAAATAATGTTTTTGGAAGGTAGTTCCTTATCGCGCGTTGCGAAAGAGGGCTAGACGGAATAAATTAAGACCAAAAGTTGTAACGAGACTTTCGCTATGGTTATAAGCCGTGCGGCGTGCGCGTGTTTCTCTGTCTGTCTCTCTCTCTCTCATAGAAAGCAAGCCAGTTATTTTCGTTTCGTCTTTCTATTTCACATTGAACAGTGTGGGGTCGCGACGATTATTTTTGTTGAGTGTATACAGATTTTTTGTACATAATAAATAATAACAATAATGAATCCTGACAGTGTTTCTGCACATGTTCCGGATATTGCTGATGGAGTTAGGTAAGTAGAGATTTTATACAGACAATAATAAATGCTTATGTATTTTTAGCAAGTACGCATTATAACCTCTCTTTACTATTGTGCTAACCAAGTCATACGCATTATAATCTCTCCATTATTGTGTGTTCAGCAAGTGTACGCGTCATAACTTTAATAAATTTAAAAGCAAAATATATTTTAATATTACAATATCAATGCGTATGTATTTAGCAAGCCGTGCGTGTTCTAACCTATCCTATATTTTTTGATATTACATGATAAATAAATTATTATCATTATTATTATATCTCAAACCACTTTTATGCAGTTTCAGATTGCAAATCCATTCGGGAAATTCGAATCTTGGCAAGTTCCAGTAGGACAATTTGGAATTCTTAGGAACAAAATCCGCCTCCCTGAATACGATCCTATTCCTATAAAAGCGAGCACAAAATCGATCAGAAGTGATACCAGACGAGCAGTTCGGCTTCCGACAAGGACACTCTACGGAAATGCAGGTCCTGAGGATAGTGGACTTTGCCGTAACAGGCTTCAACCTGGGCAGGGGACACCACACAGGAGCCTTAATTTCTAGACGTATCCAAGGCCTTCGATAGGGTCTGGCACGATGGCCTAATCACCAAAATGACAGACCTCGGATACCCCACTCCCATAGTGAAGCTGATAGACTCCTTCCTGCGAGGACGGCGGTGCCAATGTAAAGTTGGCAGCGTCCTCTCAGCAGTGAGGACCCTAGAAGCAGGAGTACCGCAAGGCGCAGTCTTATCTCCACACCTGTTCTCCATCTACACGGCGGACATCCCAAAGCCTGCTGACAACTTCAACAAGCTAGCGCTGTACGCGGACGACACAGCACTAGTGGCCAGATCGGTGAACGCAACGCAGAACCGATACCTGCAAGATCAAGCAGACAAGCTTGAGGACTGGTTCAACCTATGGAAGATCGAGATCAACGCGGAAAAGAGCCAAGCGATACTTTTCACCAGAAGGCGAACAACACCGTCAGGACACGTCATCATGAATGACCAACGGATCCCATGGGCAAACGAGGCCAAATACCTTGGAGTCACCTTGGACAAAAGATTGACATTCAGGCAACACGTAGACCGGAGGCTCGGACTAGCGAAAGCAGCCCGAAAGAACCTCTACCCCCTCATAGGACGCAGTAGCAACATGGACCTCCAGTTAAAACTGCTCCTCATCAGGACCATCCTCCTCCCCATCATCCTGTATGCATCCGCCGCATGGGGCCAATGCGCACAAACATACAGGACCAAGATCCAGCTATCCTTAAACGTGAGCCTAAGAATGGCAGAACGCTCCCAGATACGTCCCGAATAGATTTATCTACAGGGACCTGAATGTCAATCCGAACTTCATTGACGACCATCTTCGGAACCACGCCACCGCGACGTTCCTGAAGACGGACACCCACACGAACCCGGTGATTCAAGACATCTACGCGAACCTAAACCTGGACGATCCCAGGTTTAGAGAAAGGGAAAAGTATTTGCGGCCAGTCTACCAAAACGACCGTCCACCACCGAGAGTCAGGTGAGTAACAACTCAACACAAAACACGTAAGATCAACACACCCACATCACACCATACACTTACACACCCATCAGGTACATCACCACCATGCACACACAGCACAAGTCAGGTAAACATACAAAATTCAGACAATAAGGGGTTTAAAGCACTCAGAGGCTGACTTCATACCACAGGAGGTACGATTTCAATTTCGCAAACGTGCCATTTGCGAGTTGAGGACCGCTCCAAGGAGGAGCGGGGGAGGATGGAAGTGGATAGTAAATCTCGTTCACATATAACATGAAGGGGATTTACTATCCATGGGCGCTCAACCTTAAGGGGGGCATGGTGTGATCAGAAGTGAGTTCAGCTTGGGTCCTGGCCCTGACAACATCTCCTGCTATGGACTTATAAGTACAACAATTACCTTCGTCCGTAACGAATAGAATTGATCCGTAACGAATAGAATTGATAACTAAATTCAATTTGCATTGCCATTCAGAATTTTCAACTTATTTTCTTTATTCGATATTACCAATTCATTATCACTAACAAGTCAACTCAGTCAAATTATGGAGTCAGCCTTTGGTTGGTTGGTGGTTGGTTGAAAGCTGACGATTCAGCCTTTTCGGCAACGATTAGTCTGTGTCTCACTTATAGCATCGAGTAAAATAGAGATTTTTAGCACAACTGTGAAATAGTGGAACTGGATATGCTTCTTGCCATAAATGAATAAATCCCGGTTCTACCACTTGGGCTAACATTAGTAACACTAAAGAGTGACCATGGAATTCCCGGTTCTACGACCTTGCCAAGCTTAACACTAAAGAGTGAACGTGGAATTGAACTACAAATCCTGGTTGTACCGCCCGGCCAACCTAACCTAACCTAATCAATTGTCTTCAGGTGAAGACGATTGCAGATACAAGCATTCGAAACGTCGTGAAAACCTTCAAAGTTACCACATCGTCTACAACCTTCAAACTAGAAGTGGGTCAAATTTAACTTGCAAGATTTGATGACAAACATCGGGGCAGGTGAAATAAAAAAAAGAAGTTAGATTACCATCTACAAAATACAAATATTTTGAAAAGGGAAACATTCTCAATTGAATATTGATAGAAAGATTTTTCTGTGAATTGAAAAATCCACGATTAAAATGAAGTTATTTTTTGTGAATGTCTAACAGAAAACAACTATTCCCCGGCTAAAGCCACGCTGGACATTGAACTACATCTGATAGATATTCTGAAAAGTCTCATCGGGAATAAACAAAAATATAATGTCATATTGGTCAAACATCGAGAAGTCTGACACTCGCATTATATCACATTTACGTTATCTAAACATGTGAATCAACCATCAGATGGATTATAGAAATACCGACATTTTAAATACAGAAAATAATGAAACAAAAAGGATATTCCTTGAGATGGCACATATAAATAGAGATGAAGTCGATGAATACCAAAAACTGATCTGATTACCTACCTTCTGAAAATTGATGAAATAATACATGTATCCCAGATTGATTTGTTTGAAAATATGGACAGGATGTTCATAAAATCATATGTGGAATCATCTGCGACTGGAAGATAAACTTTAGTCACTATCTTTCATCGTTCAAGATAAGCTCTTGGGGAGTATTCATGTTGAAAAGCGAAACATTCTCAATTGAATATTGAATAGAAAGATTTTTCTGTGAATTGAAAAATCCACGATTAAAATGAAGTTATTTTTTGTGAATGTCTAACAGAAAACAACTACTTTCCCCGGCTAAAGCCACGCTGGACATTGAACTACATCTGATAGATATTCTGAAAAGGCCCTAACTCAAAAGAAAAAATCTGAAATTGAAAATTTGCATCTTCATTCAGATAGTTATTTCATTTCCTATTCCAGTCTTAATTAAGAACTCATGAAGATGAAAGAGGCAAAGAAGAATGTTTTCCAAAAGGGAGTACTCACCAGAAATCATTCGTAACATTGACGCAGGAGAGACATCGCATTCACTAGGTCTTCAATACATTTTTGTCGACGAAAATCTATTTCACGCTTCCACGATTATCAGGAAGACCGGAAGAAATGGGAAACACATTTTCAAGAAGCAATCTCACTTTGCAAAGATGGAAAAAGTTAGAATCATTTCTTTTGGAGAGACACTTTGAAATTAGTGTTTTCTGACATTAAAACCTGTCATGGGGTATGATAGATTGATTTGTTGAAAATATAAACAGGATGTTCATAAAATCAGATGTAGAATCATCTGCGACTGAAAGATTTTAGTCACTATCTTCCATCGTCAAGATAACCTCTTGTGGGGTATTCATGTTGAAAAGGGAAACATTCTCAATTAAATATTGATAGAAAGATTTTTCTGTGAATTGAAAAATCCACGATTAAAATGAAGTTATTTTTTGTGAATGTCTAACAGAAAACAACTACTTCCCCGGCTAAAGCCACGCTGGACATTGAACTACATCTGATAGATATTCTGAAAAGGCCCTAACTCAAAAGAAAAAATCTGAAATTGAAAATTTGCATCTTCATTCAGATAGTTATTTGATTTTCTACTCCAGTCTTAATTAAGAACTCATGAAGATGAATGAGGCAAAGAAGAATGTTTTCCAAAAGGAAGTACTCACCAGAAATCATTCGTAACATTGACGCAGGAGAGACATCGCATTCACTAGGTCTTCAATACATTTTTGTCGACGAAAATCTATTTCACGCTTCCACGATCATGAGGAAGACCGGAAGAAATGGGAAACACATTTTCAAGAAGCAATCTCACTTTGCAAAGATGGAAAAAGTTAGAATCATTTCTTTTGGAGAGACACTTTTCAACATGAATACCCCACAAGAGGTTATCTTGACGATGGGAGATAGTGACTAAAGTTTATCTTTCAGTCGCAGATGATTCCACATCTGATTTTATGAACATCCTGTTTATATTTTCAACAAATCAACAAATATTTTGTTAATGAAAAAAAAATTGATTCATAACGCAAAGATGGAAACATGGCTGGAAATGTATTTGAATGATGATATTGACAAATGTACCGAAATATTCGTAGAAAATGTTTTAAGTCTGATTGATAAAAGTACGAATAAAGTAAAAATAAAACACAGCGAAGCAAGAAGAAACATCTGGATGACAAAAGGCCTCATGAAATCTGTCAGGGAGAAGGAGAAACTCTATAAATGTATGAAAAAAAGCCTACACCGAAAACAAATTGAATATAATCAATATAAAAATAAATTTGGAAAAATTACAGACCAAGCAAAAAAAGATTATTACGCGAAAGATCTACTGCGAAATAAAACAAATGCATCAGCACTATGGAAATCTGTTGGAGAAATGTTCAAAAATTTATGTGAAAAATATTTTTTTCTTGTGCCATTTGAACAAACTTTGAAATTAAAATCTGTTTGGCTATAAGATAAGAAGAAGAAGTATTCAAACTTCTCTTCAGAACACTGAATAAACAGTGACGCTTGTAATTATTATTTTTTATTAGACTTTCCTGATACTTTTGATATCTTAGATCGATTAGTGCTTAGAAAAAAAAAGAATTTGATGAGAAATAAAAACAACAAATGAGTGGAAATTAAGTTCTATTTTGATTTTTTCGGCAATTCAACTGACTTCGAAAAAACATATACAGTGCTCGTCTAAAGTCCGTTCCCCCCCCACTAATTTTTGAACCACCTGTTATATCGCAACGAAATTTGGAGGGCTTGAATAGGAGATAAAAACCAACTTTTTCATGAAAAAATCACAGCTAAAAGTTTTAAAATGGCGGCTGAGCGCCATCTTCAATAGTTTTTTTAAATAGAACACTTCGTATATTCTCATAATTCTCAACAGTTTTCTCTAATACACTTTACTCCTAAATTCAATTGTTTTCGAAATATTAACGTTTGAAAAGTGACATTCCGGTTTAAAATGAAGTATGGATTTTGGTCACTTCCGGTAAAACATTTTGCTAACTAAACGTTGTTATTAATTTGTAGTTAAATCTCTTAATGAATTCGACTAATAAGAGGCGTAAAGAGAGTTTATCAAGGATAAATACTATCGCTTATCGGAAAATCCGAAGCCTACGAATGTGTTCTGTAAATTCACAATAAAAACAAATTAGTTAGCTGAAAAATTATAATTTATTTTTGAATAACACTTTTATTTAACCCCAACATTAATTTCATCAAGTGTTCAATGTGGCCCCCTCCTAAATCTTGACAATAAAGTGCCTATTATAAATAGCTTCTCTCACGTTGATGAAAGTCTGTTCATCTATTTCTTCACATGTATCTATTATTCTGCGTTCCAACTCTTCTATTGTTTGGCATTCGGTGGCGTAGACTTTTGACTTCAGATACCCCCAAAGGAAAAATTCTAGAGGTGTAAGATCCGGAGATCTTGGTGGCCATCCTGTACTTCCCCTGCCACCTATCCATCGCCCAGGAAAGTTTGTATCGAGGAACTCTCTAGCCATTCGATCGGAATGGGGAGGGGCCCTATTCTGCTGAAATATGATTTCACGATTTTCAAACTCTTTCTAATTGTTCAATACGATTTGTCTTATTCGAAGTTCAATTTCAGTTTCTAAAATATTTCCGTGAAGAGCTCCTGTGAGATTGCCTCTGATGAAAATCGGTCCAACAACTGATTGCCCAAACTGGGTATGTCCCTCTCTAAAAATATGAGGATTAGTATCGCTCCAGTATCGTACATTCTGTTTGTTGACTTTCCCATTAAGAAAAAACGTGCATTCGTCTGCGAAACATACACGTTTTAGGAAGCCCCGTTCTCCTTCAATTGTTCTTGTTAACCACTCACAAAATTCAACCCTCCGGTCTGGATCATCCTCCGTGAGAGCATGCGGGATTTTCATTTTATAGGGATGAAACTAATCTTTTTTTAGGACTCTTTGGACACTTTTCAAACTTACTCCACAGGATTCAGCAACTGCAGACGTCGACTGAGTCGGATTGATTACCATTTCAGCAACAATTTCTACCTTTTTTTCTTCTGAAACAGGCGGTCTTCCTGATCTTGGAGCATCTTTCAGCGTACCAGTTGCTTGGAGCTTATTTAAAAGTTTGCGCAAATACGACCTCGAAATAGGATTCTCGGGAAATCCATCATTGAACATACGGACTGCTAGATGATAATTTCTACCAGCTTCTCCAAATATCAAAACTGCTTCAAATGTATCGTCCAAACCACGAACCATGATCACACTTTTCATAAAAGGATATAGGCGCTCATAGGACTATTTGACAGTTAGCAGTTCAGTTTGACAGTAAACAAGATGTTACCGCGACAACGATTTTTTCCAATGCAAACTTGATTGAAAGCAACATTTATGTTTTTGGTTGGGTTTGAAATGACCAAAATGTTACTTTTCAAACGTTAATATTTCGAAAACAATTAAATTTAGGAGTAAAGTGTTTTCAAGAAAATTGTTGAGAATTATGAGCAGATTTCAAAAATGGAATACGGGGTATTCTATTTGAGAAAAATATTGAAGATGGCGCTCAGCCGCCATTTTAAAACTTTCAGCTGTGATTGTCTTCATGAAAAAGTAGGTTTTTATCTCCTATTTAAGCCCTCCAAATTTCGTTACGATATACCAGGTGGCAAAAATTAGTAGGGGGGAACGGACTTTAGACGAGCACTGTACAAACAAAAATAGCCGAAGTTACATTTGAAGTAAAAGAATAAATCTCCGCCTATGGTCGGCATTTCCGATCAAAACTCGAATCCCATTGAGTTTATCAGGGGCGGATCATAAACCCCATGCTCATCCAACTGAGAATGGATATACTATACAGAAGATTCGAATTCAGATTAGGTTAGGTTAGATCTCATCCGCTACAGTTGTGGCCTCGACTCCCCATACGTTCTGTAGAGCTCCAAATAGGTTCCCCAGGGGGCCAAATTGTTTTCTCGACGCATATCGGTCTCCGACTTCTGAGGGTTGTTGCTTTATGGTTGAAACACTTTTTCAACATTTTTTTCATTTCGACGCCTCATTCAGTTGAACAGATCACGTGACGATACCAACTGGCTCCTTAAATCCACTTATCATAAACATATCGCAGCAGGCAGGTCCCAGCGTCCCAGCCATAATAAATTTTTAACAGGTAATATCCGGCCCATCTTCGTATATTTCAAAGATATGATGAATGAAACAGCGATGAGTTTGCTGTATTAGCTGCTTAATAAGTATATGAAATATAATTATGAAATTAATTTCGATATTTTCGTGTACGGCGGCAGGGGAATTAATAGCTGAAAGAGGTTTTGATTCACGGCATTAATTCTTGAGTGGATTAGTTTCAATAGAATTCCGGTTCATTTTAGAGAATTCGTTGAATTTCCTTCCTCTGGGTTTTATTCTGTTTTGATGAGAATGAAAAGCAATTACCTGAAATATATAAATATATATATATATATATATTGTTATATTTTGTTGATATAATTTCAATTTTATTATTATTATTACTACAAATTACAAATATATTTTTGCACCGCGTTGGGCGCCACTTGTTATATAATGATATTTACAAAAAAATTGTTTTTATATAATAAGATTGCTAATAGTTTTTGCTATTCTTTGTGAGCCAAATTGATATTATATAGATAGATATTTTCGCCCTGTATATGTATTGTATGCTGTAATAATAATTGCTAGCGAACGTCACTGTTCTCTCGTCACGCTGCTGCCAATTGTTATCACTTTTCTCACCACGGCTAAGCAACAGTTGGTACGCCTCTTACCTCAGATAGCCGGTTCAGGCAATAGAGCCACTAGCCACTGCTGTCTAATTTCAGTTTATTCAATGGTCATTGTTATGATTGTTGATCATTGTAAGAAAACAAACAACAAAGTATCAAAAAGCAATTATTTCCTTTATTCAGGAAGACTTAATTTTACCTAGCCTACGAGAAATAGCTTATTCTAATGTGAATCTACAAACATTCACGGATAATCATTAAAATCAAATCATGGATAGATAGACAGAACCTCACTTTTTCCTTCAGAGTGAATTTTTCTTTTATGGTTCAAAATAAAGTGAAATAAAGTTATTTGTGATATTGTTCATGGACCGGATGTGCACTATTAAAGTTTTTATACCTGCTGGAAATGTCAGTGTTCAAGATATGCCCTGAAACTGGATCCTTTCTCACTCCAAGCTCTATCAGGAACTCCAATACCATAAATCAGGAACCATACATATGCAGAAATCAGCTTTGGACACTTGGATATGCTGTATAATTAAAGTAATATTGGATTTTTTCTTCTAATGTTGGAATTATTTCATTTTTCTTTCTCCCAAAATGATGCGTGGCATTCCCTTCTGAATTTATTTTCGATCTCCTTTGGCTTTGTTTTTCTGCTCCCTTGGATACCAATTTTCCCTCTTCTTTTTCATTTGAATGTTTGAATTCGCGCACCAAATTGTCACATTTCACTGTTTGGGTTCATCTTATATAATTTATATATACAACTATTTTCCCATTCTTATTACTATGTACTAATTTCAATAATAATTGCTTATGACATCACCCCGTTGTTATTCTCTCACAATTTCCAATTTTCCATATGACCATCTATTCCCTGATTGGCTATTCTTATCAAGAAGTTTTCTGTTCTACCATTGGCTACTTTTAGTTAGCTACAATTTCATATACTATATGTTTCAAATTTATAAATGTGTTGATCACTTTTTATTCATGAAAATTTTGTAAATCTAGACTTTTGGTTGTCTTTTTACCAATTATGGGTTATAATCATTATGACAGTGTATGAAATTGATTGGGTTATAGTATTTTGACATTTTTATCTATCCATATTATACATAGGCTTACAAATAAATAGAACTTCCAAAATTATGTAAAAACAATCTCTTGAAACTAATAACTATTTAGTAATTATTCTTTTTGTGGGTTTTTTCCTTTTAAAACTCATAACTGGCATAACATAACATAACAATATATATATATATATATATATATATATATATATATTATATATATATCAGGGTGGCCCATCGAAAACGTACCGCAAGGCATTACAGGGTGGGAAAGAATGTTTTGGCAAAATCCAAAAACACGTCAAGATTTTTTGTCAGGGCGACACATTTTGACGCAAAAAGCATAGTAAAACCTTCAACCCCCTAAGTAGGGGTGTCATCCCAAACATTTTTTCAAATGGGAAGGAGGATCAAGTGATACCTCATTAGAAGGGGCTTGGCATTCCCTATACAGTTCTGCTTAGTTTCTGAAAATCGATCCATTCTTTTAGAAAATATGGAGCGTTGAAACTCCAACAATAATGTGTGACGGAAAATGCAAAAATCGATTCAGTTGTAGGTACTTTAGAACTCATCGTAGGTATTATTGGAATAAATTCCTTCAAATAAATTCACTGTTTTAGCCGATTTGCAGATTTTTTTGGGTCATTTTAGTGAGAAAAAAATATCGGGTTTCTTTCTGCACGTTTGAATTAGGTCAAGTAGTTGCTAGATACCTGTCGTGGATACGTGTTTAAAAATTGTTGACTTTAAAATTTATCATTATGGTGTATTCAATTGCAGAAAGAGTGGAAATTATTGGGTTTTTTTCAAAAACGATGAATGTGGAAATCAGGACGCGGGGTTGTTTAACCAACGGCATCCTGACAAACATACCTCTGGAAAAACTGTTCGCGAATTGGTGACAAAATTTCGCGAAACTGGTTCGGTTCATAACAAAAAGAGGCAGCTTGAAAATCGAGTACTAAATGAACCTACGGATATAGCATTGGGGCAAGTTGCAGTAGATAGTACGCTAGTACAAGACAATTGGCCATTGCGACGGGTGTGTCTCGTACTAGTATTAAAAAAATACAAATTTCATCCTTATAAAATTCGCTTAGTGCACGAACTAAATGAAGACGACTTTGATCGTCTCTTGCAATTTTGCGAAGTTATGAGTGAGCGAGCGTTAAACAATGGTAATTTCCTATTTAATGTGTTTTTCGGACGAAGTTCCTTCTTCCTAAATAGTTTAGTGAATCGCCACAATTGCCAATACTGGGCTGACACCAATCCAAGGATTTTCCACGAGTCACACACGTAACACCCCCAGAAGTGGGCTGGTATTTTTGGAAATTCCATTGTAGGACCTTTTTTCCTTCCTGGAAATTCAACAGGCAATATGTACTTGGATTTACTACAAAATTCCATCGACCCAGCTCTAACAAATATCATTGAGAACGATCCCGCATACAATGACCAGGCACTGATGTTCCAAAAAGACGGAGCTCCTCCGCATTACTCCCAAAATGTGCGCAATTATTTAAATGACACGTTTCCAGGACGATGGATAGGACGACGGGGCACAATTGAATGGCCACCTCGGCCACCCGACTTAAGTCCTTCAGATTTTTTTTTGTGGGGACACCTAAAAAGCCGTGTTTACAAAACACCACCAGAGACATTAGAAGAGTTGCAAAGAAGAATTATTAACGTATGTCGCGAAGTCACACCGCAAATGCTCCAGAATGTACGACAACGGTTTGAAAATAACTTGTACTACTGTATGCAGGTTGGCGGACAGCAATTCGAGCAATTACTTGACTAATAAATAAGTTTTAAAGTACAATTCCATCGATTTTTGCATTTTTCGTCACACATTATTGTTGGAGTTTGAACGTTCCATATTTTCTAAAAGAGTTGATCGATTTTCAAAAACTAAGCAGCACTGTATAGGGAATGACAAGCCCATTCTAATGAGGTATCACTTGACTCCCCTCCCCATTTGAAAAAATGTTTGGGATGACACCCCTACTTAGGGGGTTGAAGGTTTTATTATGCTCTTTGCGTCAAAATATGTCCCCCTGACAAACAATCTTGACATGTTTTTGGATTTTGCCGAAACATTCTTTCCCACCCTGTAATGCCTTGCGGTACGTTTTAGATGGGCCACCCTGTATACAAAACTAGGGATATTGGGGTATGCAGCAATGAAAAAGTCAACTCTTTAAGGTTTATCCAAGCTTTCGAAAATGTTTATTTCCATCATCAGGGAGACTACAATAGATGAAAAAACCAATAGTAATGCATATACAAGTTCGAAACATTATGCTACTTACAACTTTGTTGAGGTTGGTTTCAATGATGTTGAACATATTCAGCTAACAAAACGTAGATCAATGAAAAAAACGAAGTTCAAAGTTACTACAACCACATTAGCGTTGTTTAAAATTATATCAATATAAATGTGTACTCTATATGGTGTGACAAGTGAAACTGACAGGTTAGGAATGAATCTCGCAATTATATTTGAGCCAACGACACTTGACGGGTGTCACTTGAAAATAGTTACAGTGGTGCCAACTCTTAGATTAGTACCGACTGATGTTACCAGGTGGCGGTAATGTTAAAAAGAACTATTATTTTATATTACATTCTTGTCAATTTTCATTGATATCTAAAGACAATGAATAAGAGATCTCACTCAAATGGTTAATATCTGTTTCTTTTATATATATATTTTTTTCATTATATATATATATATATTTATATATATAATAATAATAATAATAATAATAAATCTTTATTTACCAAGAATACTCAAAGTAGGTTTCGTCAAATACAGTTAATACAAACTGACACGTTCATGTATAAATGAGTATGTTTGCTTTTTCATATAATATTGCATATATACTTGTTAAGATAGAGAGTAGATTAAAGCTATGGATATACACTTGGATCGAATAAGTGGTGTGAAGTATCTTGATTAACTGCCAATCATTTGTTATTTGTTATCTAATCCTAGGTTGGAAATGACAGTACCCTTAGTAGCTAATTTATTGCATGAATTCTGCAAGATTATAAAAACATTTTTCTACTAAGTATTCTTTTAATGCTTTTCTGAATGCTTGATATGATTTTAAACTCTTTATATTTTCCGGGAGTTTATTGAAAACTTCTGGACCTGCATAGTTTGGTGATTTTTTAAATTTACTGAGGTTGCATTTAGTGAGATGTAGCTTTTCAGCATTTCTAGTTTTATAATTATGCACGTTGCTATTCTTAAGGAAGTTATTTTCATTTGTGTACATATAACATGATATTTTGAATAGGTAGATGCTTGTTAGGGACAGTATTTTGTTTTTTCAGGACTGTTCTGCATGAATCTCTGTAGCCCATGTTGAAAATTATTCTTATTATTCTTTTTGCATAGTGAAGACTCTAGAAACATCCGTTGATTGGCCCCAAACGACTATGTTGTAACTCATTACCAGAGTATGCTAAGGAGTAGTAAGCTGTTATTAGATTTTTCATATCTATTTCCTTCTTCAGGTTCAAGATCGAAGGTTGCTTTTGCAAGTTTGGAACATATATTGTCTATTTCCAGTGTGAAGTGTAGTTTGCTGTCTATGACAGTTCCTAGAAATTTTGTGCTGCCTTTGAATTCTATACTGTTTATTGTGGGGTTATGTCGCTGTTCATATTGGAAAAATAAACACATACCGATTTTGATTTATTTACCATGAGTGAATTTTGTTGACACCAGGATTCAAACTGTTTTGTGATTGTGTCCATTTTAGATCTAATTCTCTTATGGTTGATGCCTCGATTATCACAGAAGTGTCATCAGCGTACATAAAAATCTGCCCTTCTGTAATATAATCTGGAAGGTCGTTCACAAAAATTAAGAATAGAAGTGGCCCCAAGACAGAGCCTTGAGGCACACCAATATCGACACATTTTTCGGTTGACAATACCTCTTCTATAGACACACTAATTTTTCTGTTGGATATATATGATTCTATCCACTTCAGTAGGTTCCCCCTGATCCCTAGTGTTGATAGTTTGTTAAGAAGATACTGATGATTTACGCAGTCAAAGGCTGCAGTTAGGTCAAAGAAAACACCAGCTACTTTCCTTCCCGTATCTAGATGTTTATAGATAGTCTGAGTAAATTCTATGGTGGCTAGTTCAGTTGATTTTGCTGTTCGATATCCAAATTGAGAAGGGGATAGAATATTGTATTTTTCGAGAAAATTGTATAACCTATATGCAATACCTTTTTCAGTTAGTTTGGAAAGATGACTGAGTAGTACTATGGGTCTATAGTTTTCGGCTGTTTGTGGATTTTTTATACTGGGATCACTTTGCCAAGCTTCAGATCATCCGGAAACTGTGTTAACTCTAGAGATTTGTTCAAAAGAAGGCAATGAATTCTGATAGTGCATTTTTGCAAAACTTCGATAGTTTGATAGAGATTTCGTCTATGCACATTGAGTTTTTGTTTCTTAAATTGTTTATTATTTGGATTACCTCTGTGCTTGTAACAGGTTTACCAAAAATGTATATTCAATGTTTTGTTTTGGTATTGTGCATATGCCAGGGATTTGTTATTTCGAAGTATGTACCTAGTTTTTCATGCACAGATGTTGTGAAATAATTCACAAATAAATTACTGATTTCGGTAACATCACTTATTATATTATTGTTATGCATCAGATTGATATTATGTTTTGATGTTTTCTTCCCTAGCCTGTCATTTACTATTCTCCACAGTTCTTTGCTTTTGTTCGATGCAGTATCTATTCTGTTAATGTTATCTACCTTTTCAAATCATTTATTCTTTTATTAATGTTCTTCTTGTGTTTTTATAGGAATCTATCAAGACTGGATCTTCTGAATTATTTGATATGTAATAAAGAAACTTGAGATCATCAATTTCCTTTTGAATCTCTTTACTCGTATTTTTATTTTGTTTTTGAAGTGGTTTTTGTTTTGGGCAGCTTACATCTAGAGCCCATTCGAAATGTTCCATAAATACTCTATAGTAATCATTTATATTGTCACTTGAGCACAGATATAGTGAATTGTCTTTATTAAAGTAATGTTGAAAACTCAACATGTTTTGTTCTGAGAAAGTTCTGATGACTTTTTCATTCTTTACTTCATCTATTTTGCTTGTATAGGGAAGTACAATTTTCAATATTTGTGCTTTGTGATCGCTTATGTGGGGCTCAAAAACTTCACATTCCTCCTTAACTCCCTCGTTTGTAACAACATAGTCAATTGCAGTACGAGAATTGAAACCATTTCTTCTGTCTATTCGCGTGGGTTCATTTATTAGAGACTTCAGACTGAAGGATTCGAATATATAATTTAACTCTTTGCTGTTTTTATCTTGCGTTAGTTTGTCTATATTTAGGTCTCCCATTATTACTTGATATTTGCTCCTCTCAATAATTTCCATTAATGATGTGGATAGATTTAGAAAAAAATTATCAGTAGATCCATCCGGAGATCTGTATATGCAAGCAACACATAAGTGTTCATCAATAGACACAGCAACAATCTCGAAATCGAGTTCTATGCAAAACTTTCTAACATTAATTTCTTTGCAATTTCCACTTATTTTATTATTTGCATATATTGCAACTCCACCGTGTAATATATATATATATTACACTGTTGTCAATTTTGATTGATATCTAAAGACAATAAATAAGAGTAGATCGCACTCAGATGGTTAATATCTGTTTTTTTATTTATACAATTGTTTTCTTGGGAAATGAAAGCCATTTCTAAGAATGTTCTCTTAGATGTATGTGACTCTGTCGCTAGCACTTTCACTGAATCGTAATTCATCTGGTGGTCAAATTTATTCACATGTTCTGCCAGAGCACATCTTTCAGGATGCAATCTGCAGTCACTTTTATGAGAAATTATTCTGTTCGATAATGATCTTTGCGTTTGACCAATATATTGTTTATTACAACCATGACAAGGAATACTATGAATTACATTTGACATTGAAAGTAATGAAGTTTTATCTTTAACTTTAGAATAAATTGATCTGATTGTTAGAACTGTTTTATATGATATTTTTAATTTTTCCGGATTGTGAAATAATCTGGAGAGTTTACTAGTGATCTCTCTTATATATGGTAATGACGTGAAAAAAGGTGAAGTAGGCGTATTGTTAGTTTCATCGTTGTTTGAGACAATGTTCGAGTTATTACTGTTTAAGGTTAGGTTAAGTTTTTTAAACAACGCTAATATGGTTGTACTAACTTTAAACTTCGTTTTTTTCCTTGATCTACTTTTTTCTTTTGTATCACTATGTTAGATGAATATGTTTAACATCATTGAAACCAACCTCAACAAAGTTGTGAGTAGCGCATAATGTTTCGAACTTGAATATGTATTACTAATGGTTTTTTTCATCTATTGTAGTCTCCTTGATGATGGAAAAAACATTTCCGAAAGCTTGGATAAGCCTTAAAGCGTTTACTTTTTCATTGTTGCTCACCCCAATATCCCTAGTTTTGTACCTAACTAGTCAGCAAATACTTCCCACACACACACATATATATATATATATATATATATATATATATATATATATATATATATATATATATATATATATATATATATATATATATATATATAAAACTGAGTTAAGGAAACACAAAAAACAAACTTTATGTTTTCTTTGAGGTTGCAGTCAACCTCAAAGAAAACATAAAATTTGGTTTTTTGTGTTTCCTAAACTCAGTTTTTTTCAACTAGTCCAGTCAAGAGACTACCCTTCTTCTTAATATATATATATAAAACTATTATTTTTCAAATGGCGACAATTTTTTTGACAAGCACTTTTCGAAAAAAGGATTTTTTGACGAGTCTAACGAAAATAATTCATTTACGATTGGATTAAAAATAAGAACATAAATTGAATATTACTAAGGAAAACACTGGATAATTATTCATTTAGTTTTTAATATTTTGCAGTTATTTTTAGCAAGTCTTCTTTGGAAAATAAAACACTCACTTAGGTAATGACAGTGACATAAGCTTTATGAGCAGACAGTAAAAGTTTCTTAATTTTAGTTAAATTTCATTTTTAGTTTTATTCAAAATAATGTATATTCAAAGTGAAAAAGTGGATATGTTATCAATATTTGGAGAATGTCATAGACATTCAAGGAATGCTGCTCAGAGATATCCTAATGGGCAACATCTAGCCCATCAGTATTTTCCGTGTGTTCAGAATCGATTTAGGCAAGAAGGAAATCGAAAGGCGGAACGTTCTTGCTATGGTTGAGGTTGATAAAACGGTTTCTTTAAGAGAAACTAGTCAAGAAATGCAGATAAGTCACGAATTTTATTTAGTCGGGTAAAGCCTATAAGAGTGACCAAATAAATTTGGTTTAATTAACAAATCCTTTTTTCCGTGTGCAAGCTGGAAGATGCAGATGTACTTCCCTTTGAAGTAAGCCAATTAGGTATTTTTTGAAAGACGATCATATACGCGACAACATAACTGGCGGTAATTGGATAACTTTAAAGTTGTTCAAGATCATTCAATTACGACACGAAAATTTACTTTTCAAACTTCAACTTTACTCTCTCCGAAACTCCTGAAAATTCTACGTTTACCCAAAATTTGAGCAAATTTTATGAAGAACGTCTAATAAAATATTATCCCAATGCTTTGCTAATTTGTTTTCAAACTTGGCACGAGTTTGTCGATCAGGAAAAATGTTTTGGAAGGACCGTCGACATAATTGATTACTTTCTGGAAATGCCTTCTACTTAATAATTAAAATATGACACTGAGATTTTCACAAGACGAGATAATGAATAAATCTAAACATAATGAATCCGAAAGATAGAAATTTAACATCTCGTGCATGGAAAATGGGATTGAATGATAATGATGCTGATATAAGTGATTTAATTAATCAGATTATATGCGTGCATTGATGAATTCACATTTAGACCAATCAATAGAGATTTTTTCCTGACAAAAATACTACCAGGAAACCGACTGTGCCATCATATGAAAGACGGCGGTAGTTATATCTTGTTATGTTTCCTACTCCCAACTGTCATTGCTAAATTTGTTATAAACATTTAAAAGCATTTTTTTATCGTTTTTTACTTCAAAACTTGAAAACTAATAAAGCAATCTCAATACTCAATATTGTAGAGAATCAAAATTCAAAGAAAATGAGCCCTGGCACAACTCGATCGGATCATTAGTAACGGAGAAAACACCACCATGATTCAAGTTTTGAAGCTGGCTCTCCACGACATACTAGTGATTGATATTTACTTTATGTTGGATTATTAGTTTTGGCATAATTGCAATTTAATTTTTTTAATGCACTTAATTGCAGCAGATCTGGATGCGTCATAGGTGGTCCGATTTCAATTTTTCTAAAATATTTTGAGAGTTGTTACTACAAAATGACTATTCTCATTTTGCGTTAGAATGCTGCGAAATAGGTTATAAATACTTGCAAACATGACCAAAAACCGGCCAGTACATGAAAGCGGCTCGGGAGTGGGGGTAGAGCAGCAGATTCATAACGGGCGCAGCGTGCTTATATTAATTTACATACGCATCTTCAACATGTAACCAATAAAAGCAAGATAACCTTCATGATGTGCAGGAGAGCTTTTGGAAAAACCTGGGGGCTTAAACCGAAAGCCATGCGCTGGCTTTACACAGCGGTAATAAGACCAAGAATAACTTATGGCTCACTCTTATGGTGGCCAAAAACAAATCAAAGACAGGCAAAAACTAACCTTGGGAAAATCCAGAAGCTTGCCTGTCTCTGTATCACGGGTGCAATGAATAGCACTCCAACAGCTGCAATGGAAATCATCCTAAACCTCGAACCCCTTGACTTACATGTCATTGGAGAGGCCAGGATGAGTGCATACAGACTGAAACAAACAAAAAACTGGAGAATCCGAACAACTGGACATACCAGAATCACTCATGTAATCAACATCGAAGAACTCGAAATGATTTCAGACTACATGCAACCCCTATACTCATTCGAAAAACCATTCGAAACACGAATTGATGAATCTGGATGGGCCCCTAGTATAGAATCACAATCAACTGCGGACATAGTCTGGTATACAGACGGTTCAAAGACAGTTGAAGGAACGGGAGCAGGAATACATGGGGTAAGGCCAAGAAGGGACTACATAATACCACTTGGCAAATGCTCCACGATATTCCAAGCTGAAACACATGCTATCATGGTATGCATTCAGAAGAATCTAGAAAGTGGTTATAGGAAAAAACACATCTACATTCTATCTGACTGTCAGAGTGCTATCAAAGCACTCAACTCTATACAGATAAAGTCCAAACTGGTCTGGGACTGCCTCCAGAACCTCATCGAGCTGGCAAAAAACACAACAAGGTCACCTTGATGTGGGTGCCAGGTCATAGAGGCATTGAAGGCAACGTCAAAGCGGACCAGCTAACTAGACAAGCATCTGAAACGCTATTCACAGGGCCAGAACCTGCACATGGGATTAGCAAAAACCGATGCAGGACCCTGATCGACGAGTGGATAAAAAGAAGACACCAACAATATTGGGATCAAACTGTCGGGCAAATACACAGCAAAGTCATGGTAGGCCATCCAAACCGGACCCTGACGGCTGACCTTCTGAACCTGAACAGAACGAAGGCTCGTATAATAATAGGTCTGTTGACTGGACACTGCGGCCTAAGAAAACACCTAAACACCATGGGAGTACGCAGGGAAACCGTGGAGTGTAGGCTATGTGATGAAGAGGAGGAAACAGCCTCTCATATTATCTTCGACTGTGACGCCCTAAGTAGTAGGCGACACAGAACCTTCGGAGAGATCAGCCCGGAAACAGGCATGAATCCGAAAAACCTTATCAACAGGCTTCTAAACCTAATTAAAGGCACAAACCTGTTTGAATGAGGAACCACTGACGACAGAGTGATACAATAGACCCCAGCTGGTCGCAGTGTCAAGGGAAGCTAAGTGCCAACCCTGTCTCTGGCTCGTCAGCTTTCAACCAACCATACGCTTCCCCGCGTCTGCTGCTCTACCCCCACTACTCAGCCGCTTCCACGCGCTCGTTTATTTTCGATCATGTTTGCAAGTATTTTTCTCCTGTTTTGCAACATTTCAACACAAAATGAGAATATACATTTTGTAGTACTATACTTCTACTCTCGAAATCTTTTTGAAAAATTTGAATCGTACTCCCTATGACGCATGCAGGTCTGCTGCAATAAAGTGCATTAAAAAATTCAGATTGCAATCATGCCAACACTAATGACCCGATAGCGCCTGAGTGAACTAATTTGAAGCAATAATTTTTTAATTTTTTTTTTAATTTTGAATTTTTCTAATTTAATATATCAATTATGTTAAGTCAATGCAGACTTTTTCTTCTTTAAAATGTTGTTCTTTTTAAATTTATTATATATTAGGATTCCCAATTGAAAGAAGATCTATCTATCTAACTATAATATTCAATTCATTACACGATTTGACTTGAAAAAGATAATCTGGATGTCAATAATGAAGCAATTTCCAATGCACTTATAAGTACAAGAAGACGTTAATAATGGTGGACACATTGAACATCTTTTGAGTTATCATGTTATTTAAATTTCCTAAATAAATCTTTTTAATCTAATTTTGTACAAATATTTGAACTTTTTCTTCCTCATTGTAATTAATTTTGATTATTCCATTAAATAAATGTCACTAAACAAATATAATATATTGAAAAGGGAAACATTCTCAATTGAATATTGATAGAAAGATTTTTTTGTGAATTGAAAAATCCACGATTAAAATGAATTTATTTTTTGTGAATGTCTAACAGAAAACAACTACTTCCCCGGCTAAAGCCACGCTGGACATTGAACTACATCTGATAGATATTCTGAAAAGGCCCTAACTCAAACGAAAAAATCTGAAATTGAAAATTTGCATTTTCATTCAGATAGTTATTTGATTTTCTATTCCAGTCTTAATTAAGAACTCATAAAGATGAATGAGGCAAAGATGAATGTTTTCCAAAAGAGAGTACTCACCAGAAATCATTCGTAACATTGACGCAGGAGAGACATCGCATTCACTAGGTCTTCAATACATTTTTGTCGACGAAAATCTATTTCAAGCTTCCACGATCATCAGGAAGACCGGAAGAAATGGGAAACACATTTTCAAGAAGCAATCTCACTTTGCAAAGATGGAAAAAGTTAGAATCATTTCTTTTGGAGAGACACTTTGAAATTAGTGTTTTCTGACATTAAAACCTGTCATGGGGTATGATAGATTGATTTGTTGAAAATATAAACAGGATGTTCATAAAATCAGATGTGGAATCATCTGCGAATGAGAGATAAACCTTAGTCACTATCTTCCATCGTCAAGATAACCTCTTGTGGGGTATTCATGTTGAAAAGGGAAACATTCTCAATTGAATATTGATAGAAATATTTTTCTGTGGATTGAAAAATCCACGATTAAAATGAAGTTATTTTTTGTGAATGTTTAACAGAAAACAATTACTTCCTCGGCTAAAGCCATGCTGGACATTGAACTACATCTGATAGATATTCTGAAAAGGCCCTAACTGATGATCGTGGAAGCGTGAAATAGATTTTCGTCGACAAAAATATACTGAAGACCTAGTGAATGCGATGTCTCTCCTGCGTCAATGTTACGAATGATTTCTGGTGAGTACTCTCTTTTGGAAAACATTCTTCTTTGCCCCATTCATCTTTATGAGTTCTTAATTAAGACTGGAATAGAAAATCAAATAACTATCTGAATGAAAATGCAAATTTTCAATTTCAGATTTTTTCTTTTGAGTTAGGGCCTTTTCAGAAGAAGAAGAAGTTATTCGACGTTTAATAACTCAAAAACTGTATAAGAGAGGGGTAATAGATGGTATATTTTTGAAATCAGGAAAAAATATCATTCCAAAAATTCAATTATATACATGGTATCCCATTAAAAAAAATATCCCTTTTATCAAAATTCGGTCATAACCACACGACTTTTACATTTACTTTTTTTTCCTATGGGATAAGGGACAGTCTGTAAAAATCAACTTATTTCTAACAAATTAATCCCAGTTTGAAGTCGTCACAACTCCAATTGGATGAGTGAAAATGGGCCAAATTTCCGTTGAAATATTAAGTTAAGGAGAGTTTATACAGCAAATAAAATAAAATTAGGAACAAATAAAACAAAATAAGAAACACTATGAAAGCGTTTATACAAGAAATAGGATAAAATAAGAAATAAGAATGAGAACAAAAGGTGGTCAACTTTCATCTTTTTGTCTTATTTTATTTTAATTTCTTTGGAAACTGATAAAGCGCATGATCCAAATCTTTTCTGTTCTAAATGTTCCGAGTTTACAATTAACCTAACTGGATACCTGCTCTATCAGCATGCCTTCATCCATTTTACTGATAGGATTTTCTAATAGGAAATGAATAATAAAATTTTAAAAATTCAAAATAGGAATAAAATAACAAATTAATATGGAGGTTATGTACTGTAGCCACGGTCGGTAACGAAAAAGTAAAATTCCCTGAACTTGCACAAAACACAAAAGTCATTGTCAAAAAAGCTGCCATTTGATTGGTCCATTCTTATTTCTTATTTTATTTTAGTCCTCTGTATAAACCAATGTTTTTTGCTCTTATTTCTTATTTTATTTTAAGTTATTTCTTATTTGATTTTATTTGCTGTATAAACTATCCTTTACACTGGAGTAAAACCAAATAAACAGCATGTGAAAATACTCACATTCGCTTCCTGAAGAGATGACCACCCTAGGGCACGATCCATCCGCGAAGGGGGGATAGGAGTCATGGGTACAAAGACACGTGTAGGTATTTTTAGTCAGAGGTTTACAGGCCAAGGAATCGCGCAAACAAGATGACGCCGTGCAATATCCTGGACGGCTGATCTCCACTCTTTCCCCTGAAACAAAATATTTTCGTTTAGAAATCATGGAATTTTATGAAAATTGTTTACGAACATTAAAAATAATATCTCAACATACAGGGTGTTTCATAATTGAATGCTGATCCTAAAAGGCGTTAATCCTTGGAGGATTTTAGGAAAAATTCTTCATATGAATATGGGTCCGCAACCGCTTTATTTCTGAGATACAAGATGTTGAAATTTAACAAAAAAATCAGTTCTTCCCCAATATCTCTGAAACCGCATTGGCTTTTTTTTCAATTTTGGTACATGCAAGGTACGCCTAAAAATAAAATTGTCCATGATAAAGGATTTCTTAATTTTCATCAATGGCGTGCCTGTTAACATGCCCTGTCATATTTTTGATCAAAATAATGATATGCCACTGTCTTTTTCCCAAATAAATATTATTTTTGTAATTGTCCTCTATCTTCTCATAAAAATGGTCTCCTGCCTTTTTTTGTCCGGCGGACGGTTTTCGATTTAGAAAATAAAATACATTCATTTGCTTGTCCCTATTTGATTTTTTCTCTTAGTCTTAATTTCACAATTGTGGTAACCAAAGGATCTGGACAAGATTTTTATAATTTTATGGTAACTATTATTTAGTTTTTGTAATGAGTACGCATAAAAATCAATTTTTTATTTTTAAAAACATAATTATTATGAACAAAAAATACCAAAATCAAATTAACTGTTCAAAATGTCCGCCTCTTGCAAGTATGCACGCTTCAGCCCTCCTTGTCATTGACTCGCGTACTCTTTGGAAAATTCCTGGAGTATTTCTCATTGCTTCACAGGAAACTATTACGCTGTTTCGCAATTCTTCCTCAGTTATAATTGGTTGACTGCACACCAAAGTCTCAAGATGTCCCCAAACGAAATAATCAAGACTGTTTAAGTCTGGGGATCTAGCTGGCCATGACTCGGTTCCCCCACGACCTATACAGCGATTATGAAAGTTATGGTTTGAATATTCGCGTGCCAGAGCACTGAAACGAGCAGTTGCACCATCGTGCATAAACCACATGCGATTTCGCATTAAAATAGGAACATCTTCCAACATAATTGGCAAATTAACTTCAAGAAATCGGCGATAATTATGTCCATTTAATCTGGGTGGTAAAAAAAGGTCCAATTAGGTAATCTCCAATAATTCCAGCCCAGACATTTGATGAGAACTGCTTCTGGTGATTGCATGCGGATTTTCCTCGGCCCAAAAATGATTATTATTAAAATTCCTGATCCTGTTTTTAGTAAAACTAGCTTGGTCTGTGAATAAAATTTCCCTGTCAAATTGATGATTTTCGTTAACTTTTTGGAGAAACCATTGGCAGAAATTCACTCGTAATGGAAAGTCTCGAGGAAGTAGAGCCTGAACCCGTTGAATGTGATAGGGATATAATAAATAATCATGAAGAATCCACCATACTAGAATGTGGGCGATATTCAAATTATTGGCAACTTGCCTCGTTCTTATTTCAGGATTTTCATCCACTGAATTTAAAATTGCTGGAGTTCGTGCAGCCCGATGTGCTCCTTTGAAGTGATGATTTGGCTCAAAACTTCCTGTTTCACATAACCTTCTGTGGGTGCTTGAAATTGTTCGAGCATCAGGAACCATTCTATTTGTGAAGCGCTCTTGATACAGTCGCCTGGCTTCATATGCGTTCCCGTCAGCAAGCCCATACAAGTTTTTTTTTATGTTCTGGTTCCCACGAAAAGGGATATCCTGTAATGTTCAGAGAACATCGTGGGAACCAAGGGAAAGAAGGTAGGAGTTGGTGTTCTTCTTAAATTTCTGGAGGTTGTATGCCTCGGGGAACACCTCCCTAGGCAATGAGTTCCAAAGCCTCGCTGTTCGTTGGATGAACGAGTCTTTGGAAAGTGATGTTCTGCAGGTCTCCAAAGTGACCACGAAGGGGTGTGATGATTGAACTTGACGGGTTAGTCTCGAAGAGACTGCCAAAGCAGGAACGATTGTTGATATTTCAGAAGAGCATCGCCCATGAAAATATCTATAAAATAGAGACAAATCGCCAACTTTTCTACGGTGTTCCAGACAAGTGAGCGAGTTTGTAAGCGAGGCATCACCGACGAGACGAATTGCCCTTTTTTGGACAGAATCCAATAGCCTCAGGATATGTTTAGGTGCCGCGCTCCAAATATGGGAACAGTATTCCAGGACAGGTCAGATCTGTGCCTTATAGATCATAAGCAGCTGAGTGGGGGTGAAATAGCTCTTGGCACGAAACAAAAACCAAGTTTTGGGATGCACTTTTGGCAATGGACCTCACGTGATTTTCCCAGGAAAGGTTAATGCTGATAGTAATACCAAGCATCGATATGGATGACTTCAGTGGTATGGTTACTCCTGACAAAGTTATGTTAGGCACAGTGAGATCGGCTTTTCTAGAGAAAAGACATGCTTGTGTTTTGTTTGCATTGAATTCTACCAAGTTATTAGATCCCCACTCGAGAATTGTTGCTAAGTCCATATTTATATTATTAACATTTCTTCCTCGTTCATTTCTGGTTTCACGGGCTGATATAGGGGCCCTGGAAGAGAAAGCGGTATGGAGGGTACTATCATCGGCAAAGCTGTGTACTGGACATGAAGTTGCTTTCAACAGGTCGTTGATGTGAAGTAGAAATAGTATTGGTGCGAGAATAGATCCTTGCGGAACACCAGCATTTATGAGTAGAGTGTCAGATGAAACTCCATCGACCACTACATGGAGAGACCTGTTTGAGAGAAAACTAGCAAGCAGAGAACACAGCTGAGGGGGCAAGCCATAAGACGGAAGCTTGGCGAGGAGTCCCTGGTGCCAAACTCGATCGAACGCCTTGGAGATATCTAATGCCACAGCTAAAGTTTTTCCATACTTTTCAATAGATAGCTGCCATATATGTGAGACGTAAGCGAACAGGTCACCAGTTGATCTCTGATGGCAGAAGCCATATTGCCTATCGTTGACAATTCCTGAGTCTTCCAGATATTTCATGAGCTCGATGTTGATGGCTTTTTCCATGACCTTTGAAATAATAGATAGCAGTGCGATAGGTCTGTAGTTGCTAGGTAGGGCCTTTCTGCCTTTTTTAGGGACTGGCTGTACTCTTGCAATTTTCCAATTGGACGGAAATACCCCCAAATTGTAAGAGTGGTTGAACAACTTGCAAAGAACAGGTGTTAGTTCGGGGGCACATTTCTTGAGAACAATCGGCGGGATTCCGTCAGATCCACAGGCTTTGTTGGTGTTGAGACCCAGCAAAATCTTTCTGATAGTACGTTGGCGAAAGGTGATCTCGGGCATGTGACTGTCAATAGGTGTAATGTTCGGGGGTTGTTTTCCCGATGAATCCAGAGTGGAATTTCCAGCAAATAGGTGCGCAAAGATATTGGCTTTTTCCTGGGAAGTCGTTGCTAGTGTTCCATCTTCTTTGGTTAGAGGAGGAAATGAGCTGGAAGTGAAGTTGCTTCCCACAGCTTTGGCGAAAGACCAAAATGAACCGGATCCGTTAGGACATTCAGCAAGTTTTGATCTTATTTTGGCATTGTGGGCATCTTTTGAGCATTCTATTGTCTCTTTGCATATGCCTCTAGCCTCGACATATGCTGCTCTGGTCTCAGGGCCCGGATTTTTTAGCCATCGATGGTATGCTGCCTGTTTGGAAGCCACAGCTCTAGAGCAGTTTCTGTTAAACCAGGTCTTATCGAATGATGTTCTTCTTTCGGTATTCGGTATGTAAGTTTGCATCCCCAACATGATGATTTCAGAAATTGCCTCAGCACATCGTGTTGGATCTACTGAAGAGAAACAAACTCTCTTCCATGGAAACGCTGAGAAAAACATACGAAGACCTTCCCAGTCGGCCGAATTGTAATGCCACAAGAGACGGGGTGGTATTGTGCAGCTCGATGGTAAATGGAAAGAGCATGTTGTGGAGATGAGGGTGTGATCAGAGTTTCCAAGTGGGGCACAAACTTCTATTCTATACGGGTCAGGATTGGTGGTGAGGAAAAGATCTAGTGTATTGGCAGACTGGTTGTTGACATCAGGGATGCGGGTTGGTAGCTCGACCAATTGTTCTAGACCATGAGTGATGGCGAAGGCCTCGGCTTGACGACCTGCATCATCTGTTTTGTTAGAGAATTTGAGCCAGGCAGCGTTATGTACATTGAAGTCTCCCATGATTATGGTTTCAGCTGTTGGATGGTTCTCCTGAATGTGGTCCAGTTTGAGTGATAAAAACTCAAAGAGGTCGTTATATGAAGGTTCATTAGGTGATAGGTAGAGGCAGCAGAGGAACTTAGTCAGTTTGGTATCAGATAGCTTGAACCACATCACATCAAAGTCTTTCGGTTCCAAACTCTCTTCACGCTGGCATGAAAGGTTAGCCTCAGCGTAAAGGCAGACTCCACCTTTGAACCTGAATCGAGAATGGAGTTCGTAACCAGGACAAAGCATATGGACCTTGTTGGTGGACGAATTTACTTGTGTTTCTGTTAGAGCCAGAATATCCGGTTTTTCCGTCTGTAGGTGATGGTGGACGTCATTGATGTTCTTGTTGAGTCCGCGGATGTTGCAAAAATTAATCTTTAATGTTGAGTCCCCTCGAGTACCTCTCGCCCGGAAATCCGAATGGAGAGGTATTTTGCTTCCGGAGTGTTTTACTCTAGGAGACTTCATCATTATTCCATTCAAAAGTAAACAGGGAGGGACTATAAAATGCCGCACTGTATGGTGGTCTGTGATGAAGTGTCTCTTCACGTAATCAAGCTAAATGGTTAAATCTCAGATTTTTCGATTGTTCAGGCTGATGCCATGTGCTTATCGAAACACTGTATAGGCCAGTCGATATAGACAATCAATTAACATTAATTCCAAAAGTTTTCAAACTTCAATGGTATGTATGTATTCAATGGTATGTATGTATGTATGAACGGAACATTGTTTTAATTGCGAAAAACGTTTTCATGCTTTATTTTCGCACTGAAAATGGCAAAAGTTTTGCAAACCAGGCATACCGATAGTAATGATGTTTTACACCATGCATTAAGTTTGCAACCTTGTAAAAATTACGGAACCTTGTTCTTTCTCATTTGTTCAAGTTTCTCATTGTAATTTGTTTAAAAAATTTACAAAAGTTCTGCAAATTGGTTAAGTGAACGGAAAAAAAGTTCAACATATTCACGTACATTTGCACCAATTTCTGAAAAAGGCATCATTTATTTATCAAACTTTATCGACGCTCCCATTTTCAATACACACAAGCATTGAAATAATTACAAAAGTTTTTTATTGTGGTTGCAACTAAAGAGAATATTGGTCTTAGTGTATATGTAACTTTGCAACCCCATACGAAAAACGTATCCTATTTATCCACAATTTTTTTTTTTGCATTTTTACAACTGCTGGAATAATTGCAAGCGTTCTGCAAATTTCAGTTAAAATTGCGACTAATATTTTACGTGACGCAAGAGATTTGCAACCGTCATTGTTCAACGGAACATTTTTTTGTATAATTGTTTTTTCAAATAATTTGGCCATACATTGTAAACATTGTGCAAATAGGTTCGAGATATATATTAGACCGACATATGTCTACAGTGGTCCAGTTAAATACTTGATTATCCATCGCGTATATCTGTTATTTTTGTACTGGTTGATTGAAATTGCATCCGAAGAGTAATACGGTTAAGTAGTTAACCACTACAAAATTTGAAACTAATTAATTATCTTAGAAGCAATCACTGTTTTCGACTAATCAGCGAAATAAATTTTATCTAATATTTTCGAATGTAACAATCGAAAGAGTACAAAATTTTGCTAAATTCTGATAAAAGACTATTGGATGACATTAATTTTTATCGCATTAGAAACGACAAGCAATCATTCTTTATTTAAAATGTTCACTTGTTACAACATGACTTTTTAGCAATCGAAGAGATTTTAAAATGAATAATCGATAGATAGATAGATAGATAGATAGATAGATAGTTTATTGATCCAAATGCGAGCTCATAAAGCTATAGGACAAGTCAAAACAAGGTACATGTATAAATAAAGTTATTCATAAAATACAATACATAGTTGAATATAGATAAAATGAGACACACATCAACGATATCAACTCACAAAATCGATAATAATATTATAAATATCTGAACAATTCTAAATGTGAACATGTTTCAGGTAAAATGTTTGTTATAACAATAAAATAAAATAAAATATTCAAAATATTCATCAAGGTTGTATGGAGTAATGCCAAATAAAAATGCTTTGATTTTTTTTCTGAAAATATGCGTCTGTTCTATTACTTTCAGCTCATTTGGAAGTACATTGTATAATCTCAGTCCTATCACGTTCAGTGATTTTTGATAGATGGTGAGATGTGAGGGTGGTAAATGGAAGTCGTTTTTTTTCCTCGTATTATAATTGTGATATTGGTTGTTTGTGGGAAACGTTTTTTTATTCGCGTGAATATATGTTACGACTTCTATGCTCTATGCTCTATGGAAGTGAGTAAATCAAAACATTATCAATTGTAAATTTCGAAAGTACATAATTTTCACCATCAAACAGAAACGTTGCTAAAAAAAATTCTGAAATCGATATTACATCTCAAATTCAATTTTTACAGGTATGTATTTCTTGAATTAAATAAAATTATAATTTACCTTTCCTCTCGACTTTCTTACTCCAATTGTGATTTCGCATGAAAAATTCCATTGAATCCGAATGAATGACTGAAATGTAATCGACATGTAAGAATCATTTTCTTCATTTATAAAAATTTTGAAAATAAAGAGGGGACAATCACTGTGACGTAACACAGTTGTAGGTTAATCGTACTTATGTACAACTGTTAGAGTGTTTTTTAAATCTCAATATTTCCTCCATCTTTTTATGAATCAAGAAAATTATGAAAACGTGTCGAGAGATTCTCGATCCTCCATCAAACGTACTCAGAGTATTTTTCTATGCAAATTCCTAATTGTAATATGAAAACGTTAGCTTTCAACATTGTATGATTTCACCTACCGTTAACGAGCTTCTTCTTGGTCGATAGTTAACTTGGTAACACAATCAATGTCATTCATTAGGAATATCAAAATATTGATTTGTTGAAAATATAAACAGGATGTTACGAATGATTTCTGGTGGGTACTCTCTTTTGGAAAACATTCTTCTTTGCATAGAAAAATCGAATTTAAACGGTTTTCTTCACATAAAGGATTCAATATAAAATTGAACCAGAGAAAGGTAGATCTCAGGTGAAAAACAACTACTTTCCTGGCAAATACCACGCAGAACGTTGAATGATATTCACCTGAAAATCCATGCATACTTCCATATAATATCAATGGACATTGAATGCAAATGTTTCTTTCTGATAAGCTCGATTATGTTCAATTTATATCGTGTTCACCTAACAATCCGCATACCGGTTTCAGGCTTCTTGGCCCTCATCAGTACGGAGTAGTCAACCAGCCAAAGGTCAAAGAACTCTGGCTGAAGTGAGAACAACTAAACAAACCATCCTCGATCTTGCAACACCTATAGGTACGCCGGAAAGATAAACTTTAACTGGGGTACCTAGTGACAAAAGAAACACTCGAAAATCTCCCACCTCGATAGGTTTCCAAATAATAGATTCCTTCTCAGTAGAGGTTGCAAGCCCGTCTAGCATATAGTGAGAGATAAGTGCCATGTGAAGTGGAATGAATAGAAAAATCGAATTTAAACGGTTTTCTTCACATAAAGGATTCAATATAAAATTGAACCAGAGAAGGTAGATCTCAGGTGAAAAACAACTACTTTCCTGGCAAATACCCAGAACGTTGAATGATATTCACCTGAAAATCCATGCATACTTCCATATAATATCAATGGACATTGAATGCAAATGTTTTTCTGATAAGCTCGATTATGTTCAATTTATATCGTGTTCACCTAACAATCCGCATACCGGTTTCAGGCTTCTTGGCCCTCATCAGTACGGAGAAGTCAACCAGCCAAAGGTCAAAAGAACCCCTGAAGTGAGACACAACGTAAACAAACCATCCTCGATCTTGTAACACCTATAGGTACGCCGGAAAAGATAAACTTTAACTGGGGGTACCTAGTGACAGAAAGAACACTCGAAAATCTCCCACCTCGATAGGTTTCCAAATAAAGATTCCTTCAGTAGGAGTGGCAAGCCCGTCTAGCATATTATGAGAGATAAGTGCCATGTGAAGGGAATGAATAAAAACGAATTTAAACGGTTTTTTCACATAAAGGATTCAATATAAAATTGAACCAGAGAAAGGTAGATCCAGGTGAAAACAACTACTTTTCCTGCAAATACACGCAGATTTTAAGTCTATCAGATTATGTGATATTCACCTGAAAATCCATGCATACTTCCATATAATATCAATGGACATTGAATGCAAATGTTTCTTTCTGATAAGCTCGATTATGTTCAATTTATGTCGTGTTCACCTAACAATCCGCATACCGGTTTCAGGCTTCTTGGCCCTCATCAGTACGGAGTAGTCAACCAGCCAAAGGTCAAAAGAACTCTGGCTGAAGTGAGACACAACGTAAACAAACCATCCTCGATCTTGTAACACCTATAGGTACGCCGGAACTACTCCGTACTGATGAGGGCCAAGAAGCCTGAAACCGGTATGCGGATTGTTAGGTGAACACGACATAAATTGAACATAATCGAGCTTATCAGAAAGAAACATTTGCATTCAATGTCCATTGATATTATATGGAAGTATGCATGGATTTTCAGGTGAATATCATTCAACGTTCTGCGTGGTATTTGCCAGGAAAGTAGTTGTTTTTCACCTGAGATCTACCTTTCTCTGGTTCAATTTTATATTGAATCCTTTATGTGAAGAAAACCGTTTAAATTCGATTTTTCTATTCATTCCACTTCACATGGCACTTATCTCTCATTCTTCTTTGCCTCATTCATCTTTATGAGTTCTTAATTAAGACTGGAATAGAAAATCAAATAACTATCTGAATGAAAATGCAAATTTTCAATTTCAGATTTTTTTCTTTTGAGTTAGGGCTTTTTCAGAATATCTATCAGATCTAGTTCAATGTCCAGCGTGGCTTTAGCCGGGGAAGTAGTTGTTTTCTGTTAGACATTCACAAAAAATAACTTCATTTTAATCGTGGATTTTTCAATTCACAGAAAAATCTTTCTATCAATATTCAATTGAGAATGTTTCCCTTTTCAAAATCAAAATATTATTTAGATAACACAGGTGTTGCAAAAATAGTTTTTTTTTCAATTCCTAATGATCCGCATTGTAACATAGTTTGCAAATTATTATACTGCTACCAATTGGTAAAATTAGTTGTTTGCCCGATTCGCAAAACTTTTGCTTTTTTTTGGTAGAGTACAGATATGAAAATATTTTTCTTTTGATTTAACCCTCATTTCCGTGTTGCAAACGAGGTTGCAAATCGATGAAACATTGTACGTCAGGACATCTCCACATGCACCATTATTTGAAACTTTGTATAATCCCGATACTATTTTAATAAAAAAAAAACAATTTCATGAAAAAATATATTTTCCGTTTGACGGAAGGTTCAAATTAAACTTCTCGAGAACATTATTTTAGTAATTTTTCGAGTTTGCAGAACTTTTGGAATTTTCATCAAAAAATTAGGATTAACAACAATTTTTTTTCGATAAAACAAACATTTCCGTTTTGTTTGATGGTTGCAAAATTATCAGAGGATGTAAATCGCTATTTTTCAAAACTTCGAAAGTTTGCAGAACTTTTGCAAATTTTTCGCGCTAATAATGTGAAAATTCTTAAATCCTGATTTTCAACATCTTCCGTTCAGAAAAAAGGTTGCAAAATCAGACTAAATATCATTTGAAAGTCCTCTTCACTCTACTGAAGTTTTGAAACTTTTGTAATTATTATTAAATTTTGGGAAAATCCTGTCTATCTCTACTGGCCTAGTAATGACGTAGCTTTATATTGCCGAGCAAATGAATTCTACAATACTCATCAAATCTCGGAAGACCAAGAAAGTGTTTTCTCCAGAGAACTCCAGCTGTTTTAATTAGCTGAAAAGTTGATTTGAAACCCAATTAAAATAAACATGATCGACGAGAAGCGACAACAGAGAATGGCGTGTTTCTCAAATCATGACCCTTCCGCGGTTCGGTTCAATTGCGAAATAGAAATGCATCTGATCCGAGTTTTTTGTCGTTTCACGTCCGAGATTCTACCAGACGAAATAGGCTGGGAGCACAATCTTAATAATAATAATGTCTAAATGTTTTGTTGGGTTGTATTGCCATTTTTGGGGTTTTCTCTCTCCTTGGAAGTAAAAAAAAACTTTTTATCAAAAAATTAAACCGACGAAAAAAGAAAGGGAAAAGCGATAAATAAAATAAACCTTTCCAGCCTGAATAACTAAGCTCCTAAACTAATTTTGAGTCGACGCCAAATAAACAAACAAGCAAACTAATTACGCGTCCCTTCAGTTACGATAGTGCCTTCGCAGCCCTTGGTTCGGAAAGCACTACTCGTTGTTTGAAACCAATTTTGTGTTGAATAACTCTTTTTCAACGTTCACCTTTTTGCACAATTAAATATTTACTTTACTCGATGCTTTTAATGAAAATTGAAAATGCAGGTTACAAGTGACAAAAATGGAATGATCAAAATACATATCTCAGATAATTTATAACATAAACAAAGAATAAAACTATTATAGTTCTTTCGTTGATTTTCGGTTTACAAGATCATTCTCGGTGTGAGCTTATTCTGCAAAGATAAATCTCGGTAGGAGCTTGGTCTGCAATTTCTCTAGTCGCCATGAGGTCTAGGCGGCAGGGCCGGACTCAGGAACTGGGTGGCAGGCCGGACTCAGGAACGTAACTCTTCGCCGGAAATTGCCGAGCGTTCTCGAAGTCAATATCAGCAAGACAGCTACCCGAACGGACATACACGTGAGAGCACATGTCGTTGCGAGTTGGTATGCGGAGATCGAATTTTTGGAATGTTATTGTTTATAGCTGGAGATTTCACGTTTCAATGTTCATGTTATATTTTTATTTTTATTATTTCTTTAGAAAGTAATTTAATGATCTTCGTTGATTGTTTGTTTGGCGCCGACTCCATATTAGTTACTCACATTATTTTAGTAGCTCAGTTATTAAGACTAATTAAGGTTCATTTTATTTTTTGCTTTTCAGTTTCTTTTTTCGTCGGTTTAATTTGTTGTTGAAAGGTTTATATTTTTTAATTTTTTGTGACTAAAATCTACTAATTGCTATCTACTTAATTTGGATTACTTTTACAAATAATAATGATAATAATAAATGCTTTTATTCCATTAGGATCATATACATGATATTGGAAACGTTGGGGATTCAAAATTAGATGACAGCGCCAGAGTAGCGGAAATTCAATCCATACATACGAACATTGTTTATCTGTTTTCTCAGAAGTTATTCACTTCTGTTTGGAGTTGTTCTTGAAATATTTCCTTTTGGTATTATTTTCCAGTTTTTTGTGTAGTGTTATCCATTTCAAGACTCTAGTGAAGTGTATTTAAATCTTAAGACAAGATCATTTGCGAAAACTCACTTTGATAGAGAGGAAGTATGTTATAATTTACTTGCAAAATGTATTTGTGAATGTTCGAATTGAAAATAAAACTAACAAAAACAGTTTTTTTATTTCATCTAAAACGAACAAGATGGTGTGAAAATATGTTCTCATCACCTAGATATACATATATAGTCACCCTTTTTCCATACTGTATTCATACAGTATGGAATAATATCTCTTTTTTCTCTTCTTAACTCGCTTTTTTTCTTCTCAACTATCTTTGAAGGTTTATAAAAATTATGAATTTTTTAAAAATGATCTTTTTTTCTTCTCAACTATCTTTAAAGGTTTATAAAAATTATGAATTTTTTAAAAATGATCTTTTTTTAGAGGTATTCCCGGATTTTCTCAGTGGAAAATGCACTGATCCGGTCGCACAAGAACCCATTTGGTAGGTTTTTGAATTCTCTAGGAAATTATATTGAGTGTGAAACGATTCCTCCAATACTTTTTAAAATATTTGTAAAAATAAAAAAAAGTGGTCATTTTTACACTATTTCTTGTTAAAAAAATTCCACAAAGCGATTTACGAACTATCTATAAAAAGGCTATTTGCGTCTTTATTTGAGTGGGGGAAAAACATCTATTGGTTGGCCTAATAGTAATAGTCTTTCTCGAAAGTATAGTTAAGTAGCTTACTGATATACAGTGTTTTTCTATATTGTCCCCCCCCTTTATTTTTTGAACGGGTCAACTCAAAGGAATGAAACTTGGGATGATAAAATTGATGCATGAATACTATATTTTGGAGTAAAATTGACAGATGAAACTATCAAGATGGCGCCTGGGCGCCACCTGGGAAAAAAATTAAATTGAAAGAGGGGACTTGTGACACATCCTTTTGAAGCTCCTGACGAATACTTCACAACCCTAGAATATAAAGTCAATATCTTCACGTACTACAAAATGGCAGAACATTCAATAATTACCTGAATACAAATACATTAATATCGATACATCTAGAAATATTTGTTTTTTTTATTGGTGCCCCTTTTTACCCATTTAAAGCACGCCTCAGCGTGTTTAAATCGAACTTTAAAAAACGCGCGTTTTTTAAAGGTAACCATGACAACATCAACAAATCGAGAAACATGAAGTCTAAATGACAAATTTTTGATTATTGATCTGACAGGAGTACCTTGTAATGTCATATAAAATATTACTCACAATTCGTTCATTTATATGTGCTCCTCCATCCATTTGATGAACTTTTCATATTCTATTTTATATATATCACTGAATTTTCGCGGTATTAACCGCGATTCTGCCTCACTATTCAAAAAATCGATATTAGAATAATTCATTTTTGAGCTCTGGTGACAACAAATATTGATCTTTGGTAACAAATTGCAAATGAATGTTTTTCTCATTTCCATGACAACGAAATGTATACTGATGTCACATCACGAATTCAACCTTCTTGCATTATTAGTTCTTATTTCTATTTTTTGTAGTAATAATACCAGTATATATGATTTCAAAGTACACCAATAAAAAAAAATAACGTAAAGTATTCGTGGGTAACTGGTCTTAAAAACACTTGCTCTGTTTCGAGCACTCCGGCTGCGCCGTCGTGCTCGAAAAATCGCGCGTGTTTTAAAGCCCTTTTTATCCACTTATACTTTAATATACTATTTTCTCTGCCATATGGCAATCCCAACAACCCGATAAAGTTTGATAGGTTATTTTTTGTTTAAACAAAGAATGACAAGAAATGTCAGTATGACAACGAACATCATTGTTCAGTTAAAATATTCTCATTTAGTTTTCGGTTTTACTAGTAAATAGGTACCATGTGAACTATCTCTAAAATGGTCAATTCTCGTCCATTGGAAGAAAAAATCGAAGCGATTTTTATTTACGGTGCGACGCGTAACTTTCACGAGACCGAAAGAATTTTTAATGTTCGTTCCCCGAATCGTCCTATCTGTAGAAAATATTGAAGGGAACTTGTAACCAAATTTACAACTACCGGTAGTGTACAGAACGAAAAGCCCCCAGGTCATCCGTCCATTCCGGAAGAACAGCAAGCTCAAATAATTGGTGAGATGATAGTAAATCCCCAAGAGTCTACTTCCTCCGTCGCGAATGTTTGTGAGGTGTGTCCTTCTACTGTGTGGAGACTTTTGAAGAGGAATAAGTATCATCCATACAAAATCCAAATGGTACACCAGTTAACTGAAGATGACCCTGATCGAAGAACAGAATTCTGCGAAATTATGACGGAAACCATTGCAAGGCATCCTACCTATCTCCACAATATTTGTTTCAGTGACGAATCTACATTTTATCTCAACGGCAAGGTTCACAGACAAAATTGCCGTTATGGGAGTTTTTTTTTTTTTTATGTTCTGGTTCCCACGAAAAGGGATATCCTGTAATGTTCAGAGAACATCGTGGGAACCAAGGGAAAGAAGGTAGGAGTTGGTGTTCTTCTTATATTTCTGGAGGTTGTATGCCTCGGGGAACACCTCCCTAGGCAATGAGTTCCAAAGCCTCGCTGTTCGTTGGATGAACGAGTCTTTGGAAAGTGATGTTCTGCAGGTCTCCGAAGTGACCACGAAGGGGTGTGATGACTGAACTTGACGGGTTAGTCTCGAAGAGACTGCCAAAGCAGGAACGATTGTTGATATTTCAGAAGAGCATCGCCCATGAAAATATCTATAAAATAGAGACAAATCGCCAACTTTTCTACGGTGTTCCAGACAAGTGAGCGAGTTTGTAAGCGAGGCATCACCGACGAGACGAATTGCCCTTTTTTGGACAGAATCCAATAGCCTCAGGATATGTTTAGGTGCCGCGCTCCAAATATGGGAACAGTATTCCAGGACAGGTCGGATATGTGCCTTATAGATCATAAGCAGCTGAGTGGGGGTGAAATAGCTCTTGACACGAAACAAAAAACCAAGTTTTTGGGATGCACTTTTGGCAATGGACCTCACGTGATTTTCCCAGGAAAGGTTATTGCTGATAGTAATACCAAGCATCGATATGGATGACTTCAGTGGTATGGTTACTCCTGACAAAGTTATGTTAGGCACAGTGAGATCGGCTTTTCTAGAGAAAAGACATACTTGTGTTTTGTTTGCATTGAATTGTTGCTAAGTCCATATTTATATTATTAACATTTCTTCCTCGTTCATTTCTGGTTTCACGGGCTGAAATAGGGGCCCTGGAAGAGAAAGCGGTATGGAGGGTACTATCATCGGCAAAGCTGTGTACTGGACATGAAGTTGCTTTCAACAGGTCGTTGATGTGAAGTAGAAATAGTGTTGGTGCGAGAATAGATCCTTGCGGAACACCAGCATTTATGAGTAGAGTGTCAGATGGAACTCCATCGACCACTACATGGGGAGACCTGTTTGAGAGAAAACTAGCAAGCAGAGAACACAGCTGAGGGGGCAAGCCATAAGACGGAAGCTTGGCGAGGAGTCCCTGGTGCCAAACTCGATCGAACGCCTTGGAGATATCTAATGCCACAGCTAAAGTTTCTCCATACTTTTCAATAGATAGCTGCCATATATGTGAGACGTAAGCGAGCAGGTCACCAGTTGATCTCTGATGGCGAAAGCCATATTGCCTATCGTTGACAATTCCTGAGTCTTCCAGATATTTCATGAGCTCGATGTTGATGGCTTTTTCCATGACCTTTGAAATAATAGATAGCAGTGCGATAGGTCTGTAGTTGCTAGGTAGGGCCTTTTTGCCTTTTTTAGGAACTGGCTGTACTCTTGCAATTTTCCAGAAAAAATTAACGTCTGGGCAGGAATATTGGGAAACCATATTGTAGGACCTCTATTCATTGAACAAAATTCAACAGGGGAACTGTATTTGAATATGCTGGAAAATACTGTTGACCTTCTAATCACCGAAATCGTCGAAGCGAATCCTAATGAATTCGATATGGATATTGTATTTCAACAAGATGGAGCACCACCACATTACTAAGGACAAGTAAGAAACTATTTGGATAATACTTTCCCCGGTCGTTGGATTGGCCGTCGAGGTCCTACGGAATGGCCAGCCCGCTCGCCAGATCTGACACCTGTAGACTTTTTTTCATGGGGCTATTTGAAGCAAAAGGTGTACGAAACTGAACCTGCTTCAATATTGGATGTACGGCAGAGAATAATAAATATTTGTAGAAATATCGACGTTACTGTGTTCGAAAATGTTCGGCGTGAAATATCGGATAGGCTGTTCTTATGTTAAGCAGTTTGAGGCAACCATTTCGAGCATCTTCTGAACTGAACTCAGCTTCTTTCCTCAAATTATGAAGTTAAACGTCGATGTATTCAGGCAATTATTAAATGTTCCGCCTTTTTGTAGTAGGTGAAGATATTTATCGACTTTATATTCTAGGGTTGTGAAGTATTCGTCAGGAGCTTCAAAAAGATGTGTCACAAGACCCCCCTTTCGATTCAATTTCTTTTCCCAGCTGGCGCCCAGTCGCCATCTTGAAAGTTTCATCTGTCAATTTTACTCCAAAATATATTATTCATGCATCAAGTTTAAATTTTTTGAGTTGACCCGTTCAAAAAAGGGGGGTGGGGACATTAAAGAAAAGCACTGTATTATGAAAGGTTGTAAATAGGAGATCCAAATGGGTCTTAAAGCGAAATCTCTTTTGTGAATGAAGAGAGGGACATATTCTCATGCTCGCCTATGTCATTATTACGAATCGATACTGAATGTCTCAAGGGGACGATTCATCAGTCTAGAGCCTCCTTGTCGAATATTACATTCTATTACAGGCCTTTTCACCCTTTCATGAGTAATGAAAACAGACTCATCAGTGTCGTGATTACGAGATACGTAGGTCTTGTGATCTTACATAACACGATTATCTCCACAAGAAATTTACTGTGTACTCATATCATATACGGTGTGTCCCAAAAGTTGACTTCATCCGGGTATCCTTTGCGATCTAGATTAGCTACAGGTGGAGATGATACTCTGCTATCTTCACCAAAGGAAGCTATTGGGAATTCAAAATTAGACGCCAGCGCCAGATCGGCAAAAATTCAAATCAGACATACGTACATTGTCTGTTTTCTCAGAGGTTATACACTAGTGTTTGGAGTTTTTCTTAAAATATTTCCATTTGGTATTATTTTCCAGTTTTTTTGGGTAGTGTTATTCATTTGAAGACTCTAGTGAATGTATTTTAATCTAAAGACAATATAATTTGCGAAAACTCACTTTGAAGGAGACAAAGTATGTTCTAATGTGCTTGCAAAAAAAATCTTTTTAGAAGTTTATGGATAGCTTAGTGTGGATTTATTCAGCACCATTTAACATTTATCATCTAACATTTATCAATTATAAGTTGAACTCCTCATTTAACAATTATCACTTATCAATTACGAAGTTGGCCAACTTTTAACTTTCTTAGTTCAAATGTACAGGATTTTCTTCAAGTGCGCAACTAGTACGCAGATGACCGGGGATTGGTCAGTCCGATGATAAAGTTAACCTGACTTTTCCAAAAGAAAAGTGGTTATGTTGTGGTTGGGTTTATTTTATATTATGTATTGTGGAGTATTGAAAATGGATGATGCCACTCTTATTGATCTTCTTCGACAATTTCCTATAATTTATCACAAAGACAAATTTTTGAGATAAGAACATGAGGGAAAATGCCTCAACCCTCAATGTTGACAGCCCATCTCCTTTTTCCCCCTTTCTTCGAAATGAAGAAACATGCTGCCAATATCATTATTAACAGAAAAAAAGATTTAGATTCTTCAATTTCACTGTCCATTTTAAAATTTATTTATTTCCAAGGCACAAATTGACATGAAAAATGTAAGGTTATTTTACTAATTGCTAATTGATAAATGTTAAATGATAAATGTTAGTTGATAAATGTTGAATGGTGCTGCATAAATCCACACCTAGTGAAGTCATCCATCGGGAATTATTGTTATGAATTATTTTGAAGAAATGTTACACATTATTTGTGAATGTTCGAATTGAAAATAAAACTAACAAAAACAGTTTTGTTTATTTCATCTAAAACAAACAAGATGGTGTGAAAATGTGTCTTTATCACCTAGCTATACAAATATAGTCACTCTTTTTTCTTACTGTATGAATAGTCTTCGGTATGTTGAATAATATCTCTTTTTTACTTCTTAACTCTCTTTTTTTCCTTCTCGACTCTCTTTGAAGGTTATTTTTTTTCTTGGCCACACACGATACAGGAACATTTTGGGAAGGAACCGTATTCTTCTTCAAGAGCCCGTCGTCTGTCTATAGACTCACTCAATCCTATATTAGTCTGCACCAGTACGTTACATTCATTTTCACACGGAAAATGATAAAAACTTATTCCAGTACAACGGGATCGTTTTGCCCGAGAGTAACATTGAGGTACACAACAATAATGATTTGAACTAGAATCACTCATTTTTTCACTAGAGGACGTACAATAGTCAACAGAATATTCACCAGGTAAACCAGAATTTCATTAAATGTCAACAATCACAAGAGATTCGACAAGTTTTAAGTGTACAAAGGCTGAAATCATATAAACATTATTGTTTCGAAGAGTAAACAATGTATCCTTATCACCTAGATATATACAAATATCGTCACTTTTTTTCCATCCTGTATTAATAATTTTCGGTATGTTGAATAATATCTCTTTTTTCTCTTCTTAACCCTTTTTTCTTTCCTCACAACTCTCTTTGAAGGTTCTCTTTTTAACTTTTTTTCTTGGCCTCAGACGATACAGGAAGATTTTGGGAAGGCACTAGCTGAATTCTTCAACAGCCCATCGTCTGTCTATAAACTCGATCAATCCTAGATTAGTCTACACCAGAACGTTACCTTCATTTTCTCATGGAAAATAAGGATAACTTATTCCAGTACAACGGTATCGTTTTGCCAAGAGTCACATTGAGGTACATCACGGACCTCATAAAAGAAGTACACAAGAATAATTATTTGAACTTGAATACTCATCTTTTCACTCGAGGACAAGCAATACTCAACAGGTAAACAATCTTTTTAATAAATGTCAACAATCACAAGAAATTCGACAAGTTTTAGGTACATAATGGCTAAAATCATATAAATATCAATGTTTGGAAAAGTAAATAATGTAGAAAAGGGAAACATTCTCAATTGAATATTGATAGAAATATTTTTCTGTGAATTGAAAAATCCACGATTAAAATGATGTTATTTTTTGCGAATGTCTAACAGAAAACAACTACTTCCCCGGCTAAAGCCACGCTGGACATTGAACTACATCTGATAGATATTCTGAAAAGGCCCTAACTCAAAAGAAAAAATCTGAAATTGAAAGTTTGCATTTTCATTCAGATAGTTATTTGATTTTCTATTCCAGTCTTAATTAAGAACTCATAAAGATGAATGAGGCAAAGAAGAATGTTTTCCAAAATAGAGTACTCACCAGAAATCATTCGTAACATTGACGCAGGAGAGACATCGCATTCACTAGGTCTTCAATACATTTTTGTCGACGAAAATCTATTTCACGCTTCCACGATCATCAGGAAGACCGGAAGAAATGGGAAAAACATTTTCAAGAAGCAATCTTTGCAAAGATGGAAAAAGTTAGAATCATTTCTTTTGGAAAGACACTTTGAAATTAGTGTTTTCTGACATTAAAACCTGTCATGGGGTATGATAGATTGATTTGTTGAAAATATAAACAGGATGTTCATAAAATCAGATGTGGAATCATCTGCGACTGAAAGATAAACTTTAGTCACTATCTTCCATCGTCAAGATAACCTCTTGTGGGGTATTCATGTTGAAAAGGAAACATGCTCAATTGAAAATTGATAGACTGAAATAGTCTAACAGAAAACAACTACTTCCCCGGCTAAAGCCACGCTGGACATTGAACTACATCTGATAGATATTCTGAAAAGGCCCTAAAATTTTTTTTAAAAAAAAAATTCCCGGTAAAGCCAGCTGGACATTGAACTACATCTGATAGATATTCTGAAAAGGCCCTAACTCAAAAGAAAAAATCTGAAATTGAAAATTTGCATTTTTTTTTTGAGAATGTTTCCCTTTTCAACATGAATACCCCACAAGAGGTTATCTTGACGATGGAAGATAGTGACTAAAGTTTATCTTTCAGTCGCAGATGATTCCACATCTGATTTTATGAACATTCTGTTTATATTTTCAACAAATCTAAATAATGTACGTATGTATAGTTTCAAAAATCGACACCAGAGGGAGTATCCGTTATTTTGAATTCCCAATTGCATATCGAAACACGGGCCGTTGTTTTTGTAAACCCAGTTTAGTGAAAACAAACTCATTGTTTTCACTAACACCAAAAAAGTGCATTTTGTAGCAAATGTATGGATGTGCTCCTCGCCTAAAAGAGCAGCGATGCGTGGATTGATCGAGTATAAAAAAATTAATAAAGCGGCATGGTTTGAAATGTTGTTGAAAGAGGTTTATTGTTTATAACCCACTTGGCGGCAAATCTGATACGGCAACAGCTCATGAACATATTGCTTGATAATTAACAAATAAGGCGCAGATTCACAGAAGTGATCACAGAATAGTTACTGGAAACAACACCGCGGCGGGGAGAGAAAATCTTGGTTGAATAATAAAAATTTAGTTAAAGAAACTAAAACTAAGAAAACACGTTTCTGTAGCAATACGAACTAAAAAAATAAAAATAATAAAGTCATTGACAAAAAAATTTACTTCGATGCAAAAAAAAGCTTGATCAGTTGTCTTCAATTTTTTATCGCTAGCTAATCGCGAAGGTTCAGTTCACCCTGTATGCCCCTTTCATTTGAAGTTTATTCGCTCGTGTCAATCAGATACTATTTTAGTTTTCCTTCTGCCGACAAACAGAATATCATTGTATTTTGACATTTCTGGATTTCAAGATTGTATCAGCTTCACTTGTAACTAACAAACAATGTAATCAAATCTTAGAAGTCAATTTTAACCTACTTGTAATTGTCGTATCGAAATGAAACTTGGTATGTATATGCAGTTTGGATGATAATACTATAATTTGGTGTCTTGGAGCTGATCTGATGATAGAGCCAAGAGGTGGATAGTGGACCTCTTCAGTGGGCGTTCTTGGCATAATTCACAATTCAAAGATATGGCGAATGCACTGGTTCTAAGCATATTCGCCAAAATTTGATAATTAATAACTTCCATCTCATGTGGATGAATCAATCGAAGAGTTTTTCTCTCGTACTATTTTTTAGTTTTCTGTAGCAATATGGACTAAAAAGTTAAAAATAAATTTGTAGCTTGAAAAATTAAAAAAAAAACACTCATATATGGCAATAAGGACTGAACAGTTGAAAATAATAAGAATAAAGTGATTGACCGAAAATTTTTCTTTTATGTAATAAAGGGGTACTCTACTCTTCACTCAATTTTCATAATGCTATTGAGATCATTGATATCAAGCACCTTACGCAACACAAAAAGTAAAAAAATTATATGTATTGGGCCTTTAAGTATATAAGTAGTGATATTTTGATCCAAGCGTCGTCGCTGAATAAATAAAATAAAAACAGAATACAACTAAAAATGATAAAGTATGAAATTTGAATACATGTAAGCTAGAGCTCGTCCAATATTGAAACGACCGTTCGGTAGGTAGAGAGGGGGAAAACACGAGTGGACACGATTTGCTGTGCTACGGCGAATCATCACCAGTGTCTTGGCATGCAGCGTTTGAAAGGTTAGGTTTGTTTGATTAATAAATAGGTAGAGCAGTTATTATCTTAAATTCATGAATTTTGACAAGAAGTTAATAATCTCCGATCCCGAAAACCCCCGCATACCAATTTTGAATCGAATCGGACCATAATCACAAAACTCGTCCTCCAAAAACTACGTCTCGTGTTCGCCTATACCAAATAATTTGGTACGCCTATGGAATTTCTATTAATAGCCACAGTTCGAGCAACTTCGAGAAGAATTGGTCGTTAGGTAGGGGAAGGCCAAAGTGGTCGTTTCAATATTGGACGAGCTCTACCTAGGCAACGTAGGTAAATATCAAAACAACAATATCAAATCGTTGAGTCTAAGTCTTAATTAATTTACTCCGAAAAATAGTCACAACCGTCAACGACGTCTGACTTATATTAAACTCAAAGGGCCAATATATATTTTATTTTTACTCTTCAAAGGTTTCTTTGTGTCGGGTTTTCTATATAATAATAGTAATAATAATTTGGTTCATTAACTTCCTCAGGTACAATATAAATAGAGGCACAAATTAAAAATTGAGTTAATCAACAAGAGAAGTCACATAGGCTCTTATAGTATTTCTAATCCCAATTGGACCGACAGAAAAAGTTTCGAGAAGGAATTCTCTTCCACACGACAGAACTTTTTTATGATTGTACCAGGAACGCTTTGAAAGTAAAAACACTGGTAGTATATAAATTTCCCATTTGCCGAGCAGTGCATATGAACACTCTTCGTACTGCTCTTATTTTTATTGCCGTTCCAATTGGGATTAGAATAACTATACCAGTTTGTGTGTGACTTTGAAAATTACATTGCAATCAGGAAGTAAAATATTATGTAGAGAAATAACACAAGTACAGAAAAATATTTAACACTAAAATGTTTGCACAACATAGATATATACCTACATATATTACACTTACACTAATAATATATATATATATATATTTACAATTACAGTTCTTTGAATGTAAAATACATTTACAATATAATATAGAGAAATTATTTAAAAAAAGTATTTATACCATGGGTGTATATAAAAACAGAAATGTTTATTTTTGTTTGTGAAATTAGGAATACACTAGCTTATGTATCTCTGTACGTGGCATACTAATGATGTAATCATTTAATTGTTTTTTAAGTTCGTGTTGATTTTTTGAACTTTTTATTTGATTTGGTAGATTATTGAATAATTTGAGACTGAGGTTGTGGCTTTTTTGTCATACAGATTCATGAAAGGCATTTTGAAGTTATTTTGTTTGGTTCGAGTGTTGTATTCGTGTTCTATTCTCGGATGTTTGTGTTTTGATTTAAAACATTTTATATTAGTATGCATAAAGAAGAGTTGTACTGGATCAAATATATTTGTTTCGAGGTAGAGAGCATCTATCGGTTGAGTTCTTTTTTTTTTGAAAATTATTTTAAGGAATCTTTTTTGTGTTACTATCAGTTTATTCATGGTGGCCTTTCCAGCTGATCCCCATGTCAGTACCCCGTAAGTTATACAGTACTTCTCAAAAGTCTCCCCCCCCCCTCTTATTTTTGGAACGATTATACATAAACAAGTGAAATTTGGAAACTGAATATTAAAGGTTGTAAACTTCCCTACTAGTGATGATAGATGACGAAATCGTCAAAGATGACGTCACAAGGCCATTGTGACCAATAATTCTAAATGGAACCCTACGGCAAACGACAGCTCTTTTAAAAGGTATCGAAAAAACCTATTCAGTGATACTAATTTTGTTTGGGTTTATGGCAGTTTTAATGGCTCATTAGTAAACATTAAAATTTAAATTCCATTCAGTATGATATTAATTACAGATTTAAGAATCAGTATCTTCTTAAAGAAATTGCTCGAAGTGACCTCCATTTACTTCCTGACAGTGAAATATCCTATTTTTAAACTCTTCTCGTACTTTTGCAAATGTGTCTGCGGAAACAGCTTCACATTCTGCAACAATACGTTGTTTTAAAACGTCAATATTGTCAGGTTCAGTGGCGTACACCTTCGATTCGAGGTACTTCCACAGAAAAAAATCCAAAGGTGTGAGGTCCGGTGATCGAGCTGGCCATTCCGTTGAACCTTGTCGTCCAATCCATCTACCACGATACTCCTCATCCAAATACCGTCTTACTGCACCGTAATAGTGTGGAGGAGCACCATCCTGTTGGAATGCTATTTCCAAATTGCCGAATTCATCTGGATTATCTTCCAAAATTTCAAGGATTAACGGTTCTATTGCGTTTTGCAACAGCTCCAGATAAACGTCACCAGTTAAATTAGTATTTGAAAAAAGAGGCCCAACGATGTGGTTCTCCAGGATACCTGCCCAAACATTCACCTGCTGGGGAAATTGGGTATGTGTTTCACGAAACAGGTGAGGATTTGCGTCACTCCAATACCTCACATTCTGTGTATTTACATTTCCATTTAGATAGAAAATACTTTCGTCACTAAAACAAATTGTTTTGACATAGTCTGGCTGTTGGTTAATTTTAGTTTCCAAATTTTCACAAAATTCCAGTCTTCGGTCTGGGTCGTCGTCTGAGAGTTGATGAACCATTTTTAATTTGTATGGATGAAATTTATTTTTTTTCAACACCCTGTGTACTGTACTTCGACTGACTTCACAGGTAGATGCAACGTGAGTTGTTGAAGAAGTAGTACCAAAAGCTGCTAAAACAGTTAAACGTTCGATCAACAATACACAAATTATTAAATGTACAAAAACTTGGACAATAACAAAAACGTCGAATTAGGGAGACTAACAAAAACGTCAGCTTATTTGACAACTATCCAGAGGCGGAGCTTGAATTTGGAATTTTAGTATTAACTGATTTAATTCATCACAGCTTTGCGTTTTTTAAAAGCGAGTTGCCAAAACTGCCATAAACACAAACAAAATTAGTATCATTGAATAGGTTTTTTCGATACCTTCTGAAAGAGGTGTCACTTGCCGTAGGGTTCCATTTTAAATTATTGGTCACACTGGCCTTGTGACGTCATCTTTGACGATTTCGTCATCTATCATCACTAGTAGGGAAGTTTACAACCTTTAATATTCAGTTTCCAAATTTCACTTGTTCATGTATAATCCTTCCAAAAATAAGAGGGGGGGAGGGGACTTTTGAGAAGCACTGTATGTGTTTGAATAAGAGTTTTAAGTGTTCTGTTGTCTACCAAATCTCTTAGGACTTTGAAACGATGCATTAGAAATTGGAGCTTTTTTTATTACATAGTGTATATGTGATTCCCATTTGAGTTGGTTATATGCTATTTTCCCCGACCTTGCGTCGGAACGGGTTTGGACATTTCTTGTTTTTTTTTTCATTTCCGTGGTACTCCCACTGGCTACTTTTAAATTTGACACACTGTATCTGAAGCCTATGCTCTTCGACATCGACGCGAATTATTCGGAACTTGTTTAACAAATCGTTAACGCAGTTATATTGATTGACAAGCTCCAGCGATTGATATTGGTAGTTACCCAATTTCAGGTCCGTGATCATTTGTCCGTCAAGCTGTAAACTTTTTGTTCATCTTTTGTTAGTAGTCACGCAGAATTTGTTTCACGGATCAAAGCATCCCGATTGGACCAACATTGACAATAGGTTGTGAAATGAAATTGCACTCTGAAATCGTTTCAGCTGAAATCAATTTAGATTACCTTTCATTATTCATTCCTATAATAATCCCAGAGAGGGTGCACTGGATTCAGATATTGATGTAATTGAAAAAACAAAAAATTTGGCAGACTACTCACAAATTACGGATCTCATTTGACATTAAATTATCTCATATAAATGATTTATTAGAAAAACATGATTTGGTTCTCCATACTACTTTTTCTTCATTCGCAGAGCAATATTTCATATTTATTATACAGGGTGTTATGTAATAAGTGTCCGATATTTTACAGGACGATTCCTCAGTTATTTATAAAGTGAAAAGTTCGTATAAGCATGAGTCCGCAAGGCCTTCATTTTTGATATACAAGGTGTTAAAAATTTATTTTTATTTTGGTTTTTCGTAATTAATTTTTTAAATAATGTCGATATTTGGACAAAAATTGGTAGTTGGGGATTTTTCATCTGAAATTCAAATTTGATCTTAGTTTGGCCCCAAATTGTAGGGGGCGCCGCCTACAGGTCTTTTTTTTTTGGGGGGAGTCACAACTTTGTCGTGCATGTATGTACCACATTTTCTAGAAGAAACATCGATCCCCTTTATCATTTTTACGTGAAAAAGGTATGTTTTTCAAAAGTTGCTACAAGCAGCCGTTTTCGAGATATTTTGATTTAAATTAATCGATGCATTCAATCTTCTTCTCATTGATTCGCGAACTCTTCGAAAATAAAAGTATCAAGTAGGCTAGTAAGTTCATTCCAATGTTTTATTTGTGCTGTCATGTCAAAAATAATATCTTGACACATAGTTAAATAGTTTTATTTATTATTATTGTGATTATTTGTTGAAAAATGCTAAATTTAACCAATGCAGAGTATGCTGACATATATTTTACATACGGAAATGCATATGAGGCTAGACGTTTGTATCAGGAGCGTTATCCGAACCGCACAACTCCTACTTCAAAAACATTTCTCGTGTTCTACCATATTCAAAGAGATCAGGCACTACTCCCTCGTGACTTTCCGTTACGTATCAACTTCAGTCGTTGGTTTCTCCAATGCCTTATTCAAAATCCTTTTTATGAAAATTTAATCTTGACGAAGCAAATTTCTCACTCAACGCTATACCAATTTTCGCAACAATCATTTGCGATACAGGTGTCACATTTCCAAGAACAGTTCTCTCTTAACGGGTGGGCAGGAATCCTTGGATATTATTTTATAGGTCCATTATTTATTCCGGGAAGATTAAACGGAGAGAGATATCGTCATTTTTTGAAGAAGATTTGCCTATTTTACTGGAAGATGGGCCGCTTAGACTACGAAATGCCCAGATAACACATGGACATCCAATGGATATCCATTGGACATCCTTCATGAATTTTATGGATGTACTATGGACATCCAATTATATCCAAAAGATATACTTCAAAGATATCTTTCAGGAATATCCTTCAAGGATATTCAAAAGCTATCTGAAAGATTCCTTGAGAGATATTCTGAAGATATCTCTCAACGGGTGGGCAGGAATCCTTGGATATTATTTTATAGGTCCATTATTTATTCTCGAAAGATTAAACCGAGAGAGATATCGTCATTTTCTTTGAAGAAGATTTGCCTATTTTACAGGAAGATGGGCCGCTTAGACTACGAAATGCCCAGATAACACATGGAATCCAATGGATATCCATTGGACATCCTTCATGAATTTTATGGATGTACATGGACATCCAATTTATCAAAGATATATTATGGACATCCGATGGATGTCCAAAGTGGAACAACCTGTACATCCATAGAATATCCTTCAAGGATATCCTTAAGATACACTCCAGAGATGTCCATAAGATATCTTCCAAAGATATCCTTAAGATATCCTTCAAAGATATCTTTCAGGAATATCCATGAGATATCCTTCAAGGATATTCAAAAGCTATCTGAAAGATTCCTTGAGAGATATTCTAAAGATATCTTTTAACGGGTGGGCAGGAACCTTGGATATTATTTTATAGGTCCATTATTTATTCCGGAAGATTAAACAGAGAGATATATCGTCATTTTCTTGAAGAAGATTTGCCTATTTTATTGGAAGATGGGCGCTTAGACTACGAAATGCCCAGATAACACATGGACATCAATGGATATCCATTGGCATCCTTCATGAACCACCAATATTCTAAAGATATCTTAATAACAGAATCTTAAAAATTTATGGATCCATGGATGTCCAAATGGAAAACCTGAATCCTAGAATACCTTCAAGGATATCCTTAAGATACCCTCCAGAGATGTCCATAAGATATCTTTCAAAGATATCCATAAGATATACTTCAAAGATATCTTTCAGGAATATCCATGAGATATCCTTCAAGGATATTCAAAAGCTATCTGAAAGATTCCTTGAGAGATATTCTAAAGATATCTCTTAACGGGTGGGCAGGAATCCTTGGATATTATTTTATAGGTCCATTATTTATTCCGGAAAGATTAAACGGAAAGAGATATCGTCATTTTCTTGAAGAAGATTTGCCTATTTTACTGGAAGATGGGCCGCTTAGACTACGAAATGCCCAGATAACACATGGAATCCAATGGATATCCATTGGACATCCTTCATGAATTTTATGATGTACTATGGACATCCAATTATATCAAAAGATATATTATGGACATCCGATGGATGTCCAAAGTGGAACAAACCTGTACATCCATAGAATATCCTTCAAGGATATCCTTAAGATACCCCTCCAGAGATGTCCATAAGATATCTTTCAAAGATATCCATAAGATATCCTTCAAAGATATCTTTCAGGAATATCCATGAGATATCCTTCGGTATTCAAAAGCTATCTGAAAGATTCCTTGAGAGATATTCTAAAGATATCTCTTAACGGGTGGGCAGGAATCCTTGGATATTATTTTATAGGTCCATTATTATTCC